>VMDR010014652.1:0-23261 GCA_007922815.1 Macrotus californicus | reverse complement strand
GTCAATTAGTATTTGACAGAGGAAGCAAGCACATACAATGGGCTAAAGATAGTGTATTCAATAAATGGTATTGGGAAAATTGGCTAGATACATGCAGAAAGATGAAACTAGACCCCTTTCTTACACCATACACAGGAATAAATTCAAAATGGATCAAAGACTTAAACGTTAGACCCCAAACCATAAATATTCTAGAAGAAAACATAGGCAGCAAAATCTTGGACACTGCTCATAGAAATTTTTTATTGCATGTATCTCCCCAGGCAATGGAAACAAAAGAAAAAATAAGTGGGACTACATCAAACTAAAAAGTTTTTGCATAGCAGAGGAAATCATCAGCAATATAAAAAGACAACCCATATAATGGGAGAACATATTTGCTGATACATCTGATAAGGGGTTAATATTCAAAATTTATAAAGTACTTACAAAACTTAACACCAAAAAATTAAACAACCCAATTTAAAAATGTGCAAAAGACCTCAATAGCCACTTCTCCAAAGAGGACATACAGATGGCCAATTGACATATGAAAAGATGCTCAATGTCACTACTCATCAGAGAAATGCAAATTAAAAGCAGAATTAGATACCATCTCGCACCTATCAGAATGGCTACCATCAATAAATCAACAAACAACAAGTGCTGGTGAGGATGTGGAGAAAGGGGGAACTCTTTTGCACTGTTGATGGGAGTGTAGACTGGTAAAGCCACTGTGGGAAGCAGTATGGAGATACCTCAAAAAATTAAAAATAGATCTGCCTTTTGACCCAATGTTCCCACTTCTGGGAATATATCTGAAGGAACCTAAAACACTAATTCAAAGGAACATAAGCATCCTTGTGTTCATTACAGTGTTATTTACAATCTCCAAGATACAGAAGCAGCTCAAGTGTCCATCAATAGATGAGTGGATAAAACAACTATGGGACATTTACACAATGGAATTCTACTTGGCCATAAAAAAGAAGAAAATTTTACCCTTTGCAACAGTATGGATGGACCTGGAGAACATTATGCTACATGAAATAAGCCAGTCAGAGAAAGAGAAATACCACATGATTTCACTCATATGTGGCATCTAATGAACAAACTGAACAGGAACAAACTGAACTAACAAGCAAAACAGACACAGATTCATAGATGGACAGCAGTTGTCAGTTAGTGGAGGGGGTGCAGATTAGGGAGTGGAGGGCCTGCGCAAAAAGGAAAAAGGACTCATGGATATAGACGATGTGATGATTTTGCGGGGTGGGGGGGAGTGTAAGGGGACTAAATGATAATGAGAAAATACAGTAAAGGTTAAATTTCAGGAAAAAAAGGAAGCTACAGCATTTCCTTCCCCAGAAACAGCAAAGGATAGTGGAAGCTCTAAGTATCTCAAGGCCAGGTTTTGTTATTTCCTTACTTAACACCTTTGAGGGTCTCTTGCTGTGCTTAGAATTAAGTGCAAATGCCTTCAGCCTTTCTGACTCAGCTGGTTTCTCTTTTTAGTTCATCTCTCACTGCTTCCTTACTTAAACCCTGCACACCAGCCACACGGAACTTTTTACAGTTCTTCAGTGAGCTATGGTCTCTCTGCCTCAGGTCTTTGCTGCGTTTTCCCTGGAATATGGCTCCCCCACTCCCCACCCTCTGCCTGCAACACATGCTTGGCTTACTCTATTCATCCCTTAGGTTTCAGGGTCAAAGTCACTTTCTCCCAGAAACCATATCTGTGCATGCTCCCTACATGACACTTTTCACACTGAGTTGTCTCGCTTGATTTATTGTCCATCCTTGCCAAACAGATCATAATCTCTGAGAGGGCAGAAACCGAGTATGTCTGATTTCCTGTCCGTATCCCTAGTTCTTGGTGCCTGTGAGCCCAAAGGCAGAGGAGAGAACAGGTTCTCCTCAGGATTTTGCATCCAGCTCACCCAGTCTGTGAACTGGAGGAGTTTTGCATTACCCTGATGATTGAATTTTCCATTCACCACTATGGGTGCTTGTGATCCCTGGGATCCAGGTTTCCTTAAGCTCCGTGCACTGCTAAGGATGATCATGCACATTACTCAGGGTGCTGAGTTTGCCCTCCAGCCTGCAGGACCCTCTGTGAACTGTGAAACAATTGATTCTTCTTCAATGCACTAAGTGGACATAAGTATCTATAATTACAGTTGCATTTTCTAAAGGACACCAATTATCCTTAATTCATGGATTATACTTATTGACTGGGAGCAGGAAGGGAAAAAACACATTGCATTAGCAGGGGAGGTATTCTGCTTCTTTGCTTCCCAGTGGGTCTTGGAATTCTATTTACCCAGCAAGGTCCAGCTCCCATTCTGCTGCACTATGGTAGGTCCTTCAACCTGATCTCTAGGGGATAAAGACATGAGACTATTTCAGGTTATGTCATAGTGTGTCTGGTCCTGTAGATTCAGAAACTTAATTTCGTCACCGATTCCCAGTAATCAGACTCATAAGAGACTAGGTCATAACCAGAACAGAGTCTTTTCACCTGGTGGGAGGATTGTGCATTGCCTGAACTCAGAATATTGTTGGTGTGATCCCGGGCCTTCCTGTCCTCATATCCCACAAGGTCAAAGGTGTTAGAAATATCCTTTTAAGATTTTATTTATTTATTTTTAGAGGGAGGGGAAGAGAGGGAATAAAAGAGGGAAAAAACATCGATGTGAGAAACATCAATAGGTTGCCTCTGGTATGTGTCAAACCAGAGACCTGGCCAGCAACTCAGTCCTGCTGCCTGAACAGGAATTGAACTGGCAAGCTTTTGCTTTGTGGTGGGATGATGCCCAACCCACTGAGCCCCACCAGGAAGGGCAAATATGTTAGATGTTTTTAAGGTACGTTTTAGTCTAGCTGCATCCTCACAAATGTCATGCCTTGCTGAGTCTTGATGTCCTTATTTACAATTTAGGTCAGGGCTGTTTTAACTGTGATCCTATATCAGAAGTCTAAATAGATGTATCACATAAGAATTTGTATTGAAAACTGGAGTAACTTAAGTAAATTTACTGATGAATGAGGCTCAAATTTCAACCAAGTGCATAAAGAGAATTCAATCCAACAATTTTCTCTTTGTCACTGTCACAGCTTAGGTTCCTTAAAAGCAGGTCAGGGGTTGGGAACATGCCATTTACTGAGGGAGCGCTCTTCAGGGAACACTGCTTATGAAGTGAGGGGGAAGCTGAGCAAGAGCGTGGTCTCAGGTAAAGTTTAGCCTTGGCCTGATCCGCGGAGGGGAAGGAGCTTGGAGCACAAACTGCATAGACAAGTGTGCACTCCCCCAACACCCCACCCCACTTGCAGCAAGAACACCAGCCTTTTGAAGCCCCATAACAGTCAGTCACTGGCTGTGGGCTACCCGATGGCAGAGGGGTAACAGCTTGTAACTTTCCAAATGAAGGGGCTCCTAACAGGTAAGGGCAATTCTCAAGAGAAGGGGGCAGCTGTGAGCCCGTAGCAGCCAACTCTCCTAGCAGTTAGGGCTGGGTGTGGGACCTGGAAGAGGGGATATGGGTGGGGCACTGCAGCATCTACTGCAGACACTAATCCTGTGTATTGTCCCTCTCACCTCCCAGCAGGTAGTGCAAGTTTCTGCCCGAAACTTGTTTCCTCTGCCAGCCCTTCAAAACTAGTCTAGATGCTCCTCTGTTTTCCCATCTATACCACATTAATATAGTACAGCTGATCCCTGCGGGTTTGTGCCCACCTTGACTTGTAAGCTCCAGGAGGTCAGGGACCATGTTTGTCTTACGTTCTTCTCTATCCAGTACTTAGAACTATTCCTGACACTCAGTAAATGGTTTTTGTGTGTAGGAATTAATAATGCTCTTCTACAGGTTTCAAACTTGAAAAGCTACAATTGCTCATTGAGCTAAACCAGGCATACCCAAGTACGGACAGATAGGTGGGAGTAATACCTGTATCATGTCCCCATTACCATGAACTGTGGGAGAGAGTTCACAGGGCCAGCAAAAGTTTAGCTAATGCTGAACAACAGCTGTTTTGTTGTGAATGTGTAAGTATTGTGCACCTTGTAACTGATATTTCCCTTTTTTTGCTTTGGGTGCCAGGAAGCTCAGGGCCCAAACCCCTGATTAAGCAAAGGGGACTGAACTTTCTATTTAAATACAGACACAAAAGTTTCTATTAAGAAAAACGCCCTGAAGACCTGAGAGAAGTGAAACCCCAGGCGTGTGGTTGAGACCAGAAAAGGCAAGTGAAGTGCAGAGATGGGTGTGGGTATTTGGGAGTGGAGTCAGGAAGCCAGTGAGGATGGGGCTGGAGGCCAGTCACCAGAGTGGAGACAGCACAGTGAGGGGCAAGTGGAGAAAGTGAATCACTGAGAAATTCCCCCAGTACAAGGATACTGAGTATTTTAAGTCACTATGGTCCTACAGCAAGAACTCCTTCCATTCATTGTCTCGATGCTTCAGTAGAGTCTGATACTCATATGTTAGGGCCAGAGGAATTTCAGAGAATAAAGGGCGATCTGGTCAGGGGCCATGTAATACAGAAAAGTATTAGCATGTGCTTAAAGTGAGTTGATTCACAAACTAGAGCTCAGTGCCGGTGGAAGCTCAGATCCAGGGGTAACCAGGAGAAATATAAGTCACTCCCTACCACCAACCACCCCCAAATTCCCTGAAACAGTAGAGGAATCATGGGTTGCATGAAGGATAGGGTTTTGAGCCAATTTCAATTGAATCTTTAAAAATAGAATTAGCTAGCTGGCATGTGTTAGAACTCTATTTTAACAAGTATTATTCTCTAGTTCATAAATCATAAAATGTTGGACTTTATAGGTAGCTAATTCAACTTCTCATTTTACAATAGAGACTGAGGTATAGAAAGGTGAAGTTCCTTGCCCCCAATCAATTTCAAAGTCTTCACCCATAAAACAGGAGATTTTAACTTTTAGTTTTGTAAATCTTAACTGATGTATAGATACATAAATGTAATTTTATAAGATTATAAAAGATTTATTTATTTATTTATTTATTTATTTATTTATTTATTTATTTATTTTTCTTAGAGGGGGAAGGAGGGAGGGAAACATCAGACGGTTGCCTCTAGTACTCACCCTGACCGGGGACTAAACCTGACAGACATGTGCCCTGACCAGAAATCAAACTGGTGACCTTTTGCTTTGCAGGATGATGCCAACCACTGAGCCACACTGGTCAGGGCCACAAGTAAGATTATTGAATTCTGTGCGGGTAAGGATCATATCAAGTAACTGGGATTTCCATAGCATTTAACAAATATTAGAGGGTGATGAGAAGGGACAGAAATTGACCCTTGAGAAGAAAGGGGACAATAAACTAGAAACATCTCCTTGTAGAAACCTCTTCCGCCTTTTGTTGCAAAGGGAGAGTTTATGGCCAGGCTCTTTGGGAGAGTGCCAGTCACTTTGGTGGTGGGCTTCAAAGTAGATTGTTCCTGCTGATTCTGACCTTTGTGAAGATCAGCCTAACTACTACTTACTTACAGTTTTTTAAGCTCCTTTCCTATTTGAATGTACAAAGGCTTTTCTCTGAAATGGAGAGACAATAAATTGCTAGGGAAAGAATCATTTCCTGGTCTTCAACACTGAGTCAGAACTAAAACAATATTAATTCACACTCATTTGTTGATGGTTTGAAATTCAACCACAACCCTTACCTTGAATTCATCAGACTCTATTAAGGTAAAATTGAATGTTTTAAGCATCTTGGTTTGGCCAACAACCATAGAAAGACTTTATTTTTTAAATAATAAAAAATTGGGTTTTGAAAAAGCACAAAAACTTTTTTTCCTTCTTTGAAGAAACAAGAAATAGAAGATGATGGTGAGTTAACTGCATAATCTAATATTTATCATTTCTTATGCTAATCTGGCTGAGAGCCTCTGTATGGTTTATTTAAATTTGCATTTTGGGTATAGTCCTAAAGGGGAAATTTTAAAAGTATGTATCTATAAAACTAATTATAGATGTTTTTTGTTAAAGAAAAACAGGCAGAATTCCCTCCCCCTTCCCCCAGCAGCCTCATGAGTGGAGTGCACAAAAGGGAACACCTTGGCAAGGCTGCTTGTTTTGAAAAGCTTAACTCGATTTAAATTCCTTGCTGCATAAATGGGCAAATTCAGGAATGAAAGGCTCCAGCAGTAGCCTCGCTCGCCCTCTTCTGGCTATGGGAGGGCCAAGGAAAGCTTTTCATTTGGTGCAACACTGTTGCCAGCAAAGGAGAAGAGAGAAGGGTCGACTCACAGTGCAAGCCACCCCTTCCCTTAGAAATAAGTAGAAAGCTTCAGTGACGTCACTCACGGTGGTGTTTGCCTTTGTGATCATCTTTCTTAAACTCCTTATCCAGAGCTTTTTTATTTTTTTGGATCAAAGCTGATCTATAAATGAGAAGGTATGGCTATAAGAAAGGTTTGTCTCATTTTGATGGGCTCTGTCAGAAAGGGCAACGTTTCCTAACTGAGTTGTGGACCAAACAAATCTAGTACTTATTTTAAGGTCCTGTAAGAGTGCATTACTTTCTGGTTTCCTTCACAGGGACAGAATCCTGTGAGGCTGTGTCACCTTCAGTACAGCCCCCTCAGCCCCCAAACCCCCAATGCTTGGCACACAACGTGGGCACAACAAGTACTGAATGAATGAATGAATGAATGAATGAATGAACAGCTATAAAGGTGCTTGTGGTGCTGACTGGTCACGACCAGAGCCTCTCCATGCCATAATTAAGGTTTTGAAGAATTTCACAAGCGCTTTTGAAGGCCATACTTAGGTCACGAAAGGAATCTTAATGAATGTAGCAACATCTGGCATAGTGGCTGGTCTAGAAAGGATTAATAATATCAGAGTTATCTAATAGCTGTGTATCACTTAACAGGTTACAAAATGGCCTCACAGGTACCTCATTTGCCTTTAGCAGTGCTGAAATGCGAGTATCAGAGGCAAGTGGAGTGATGCTTCCGTAGCACTGAAGTGATAAGGCTAAGATGCACACATGTTTTCTGTCTGGCAGTCTTGAGCCCTTCACGTCTCCTAGTGTCCGTAGATGTAATGGTCACCTTGCATTCTCAAGTTGGCTGACACTAAAATTAGAGGGGGCAGTCACAGCTTTTGAAGATCAGGCTACTAAGTCATCCCATGGACATCTCCTCTTATTGCTCCTGACAGCCAGATGATGGGAATTAGGAGGGCTGAGCAGGTCCGGCTGCACAACACCAAATGGGTGAACAGCCTTTTTAATAGCTTTCCCTTTCCAGTCATTGCTCAGAACATTGCACACAGACTAGTGTCTTCCTGCATCATAAGAGTTTGCACAGGGTGAGACTGTTGAACATTTTCCCAGAAAGTGGACCAAAAAAAACCCTGCGCTGGGTCAGTGGTCAAAGACATTTATAGGTTAGTACCAGAGTGACCCCGAGTCAGTGTTTGCTAGTGACTTGGTTGGTCTATTTGATTTCAGGGAAAATAAACAAAAGACCAGCAGCCAAATATTGGCTTAGGTGCCAGCCTCAGTTGGACAACAAACCTGTGAGGAGTGTGATTGCTCCCCTTCCCCTCCTCCAAACACACCCCTGTGCAGCTCAAAAGACCCAGAGCAAATGCCACCTTTCTTGACAATCCCGTTCCAGAGCACCTGTGCTTACTCATCTCAGAGCCCTTATCGCGCTGAATTTTAACAGTTTGCGTGTCAGTTTCCCCCAGTGACTCAGAGTCCTTTAAGAACAGGGCCATGCCTTTCATCTCTGTTTGAAAGAAAAATATTGGCTAGCAGAGATGAGTCCCAGAAGCCCAGAGTACAGTCTAGTGACTTTCAAACACTTTTCATCACATCCTACAGTAATAAATACATTGTACATAACGATCTATTAACAAATATATATACACATAAATGTAATTTTATAAAACTTAACAAAATAATAACATATGAAGTGCTATTATCTGGAATTTTGTCTTCCAGTTTATTTTCTGTTATTTTTCCAAATGTTTATTGTGGTGCACTAAATTGATTTTATGACATGCTATTACATGCCAATTTGCAGTTTAATAAATATTAGTGTATTTGGCTTTATCTGCCCCCTCCGTCCCACTTCTTATTTCCTTTTTTTCTTTTTCTTTTCTTTTTTATTGTTGTTCAAGTACAGTTGTCTCCATTCCCCCCACTACCACTCCCCCTCACCCCAGCTATGCCCATCTCCCAACCTTGATCCTACCCATCTTTGGCTCTGTCCATGGGTCCTTTATATATGTTCCTTGACAACCCTTCCCCCTTTTCCCCCATTATCCCCTCCCACCTCCCCTCTGGTTACTGTCAGATTGTTTTTCATTTCAATGTCTCTGGTTATATTTTGCTTGCTTATATTTTTGGTTATATTTTGTTTATTTTGTTGATTAGGTTCCATTTCTAAGAAGGGGTGGCTTCCACTGTGAGTGGACCCTTCTCTCTTCTCCCTTGCTGGCAACAGTGTTGCACCAAATGAGAAGTGTTCCTTGGCCCTCCCATAGCCAGAAGAGGGCGAGCGAGGCTACTGTTGGAGCTTTTCATTCCTGAATTTGCCCATTTATGCAGCAAGGAATTTAAATCGAGTTAAGCCTTTCAAAACAAGCAGCCTTGCCAAGGTGTTCCCTTTTGTGCACTCCACTCATGAGGCTGCTGGGGAAAGGGGGAGGGGATCCGCCTGTTTCTCTTTAACAAAAAGGACAAGGAAGGAGTTGTGCTTGGGTGGTGCAGGGGGGAGAGAGTGACAGAGTACGGACAGGACACTGAGAAATTGGTGTTCTCCTGTCCCCTTTCAGCTCCTTGGACTGGGTTGAGCTCTTACATGTAGGACTGAGTATTAGAAACTGACCACAATGTCCATGAGAAGCCTTATAAGACTTTGGGCACAAACAAGGCTGCTTCAGGGTCTAGATCAGGAATCAGTAACTACAACCCTTGTACCATATGTCAAATCCACTCATCGACCTCTTTTTGTAAATAAAGTTTTATTGGAACAAGCACGCCCATTTATTTGCATATTGTCTAGGGCTGTGTTCACTGTAACTGAAGACTAGTTTCAATCAAGACCAGAAGACCTGCAATATCTACTTTATGGCCCTTTGCAGAAAAAGTTTACCAATCCTTGGTATAGACACAAAGTGTTTCCTACCTCCCTGGGAGGACACCCACGCAGCTCTGAGGCAGCAACAGCAGACCCTTGGGCATGCGCAGTATCTTTCTCAAGGTAGCCCTTGTCATCCCATCCCTAGCATTTTCAGTCTGGGGACACAGACCAGCAGCAGCACAGCCTGAGCAGGAGAGGCTGAACTGGGCAGCTCTGGGTGGGGACTGCGGGTACAGCCTGCAGTACTGCCTGTGGAAGCCTGGAAACACTTGGGGCATTACTGTGGCTGCAAAGATGAGGCCCCTTGAGCCTGCTGACCCTGGAGTTTTATGTGCCTTTTCAGTGCCTGGTGTAGGAAACGTATGTGGAGGGTGCTAAATAAATGTTTGCTGACTGTTTCTTAAATGGGACCGGAACTGGTGGTATGTGATATAGAAGCGGAAGATTCCCAGGGCCCCTCTGGAAGGCAACGCTGCTGAAGAACTGGGCTGCCTGCAGCCCAGAACTGAAGTCGTCTCTCCTACTTGGAGATCATGGTATCTCTTCTCAGCTGCCTTGGCAACTAATGCCAAAGAGGAAGATTGTGAGAGTGGTTATAGCTAACAAATAAATAAAGAGTATGTGCTTGCCAAGCGCTGAGCATTGCTGTAGGTCCTTTATAGATAGTAATTTATTTTTTTTCTTGTTGCAAGAAGTCCTAATTTAATTTCATTCTATAGACGAGGAAACTGAAGCACAGAGAGGCTACATAACTTGCCCAAAGAAAAACAGCTAGTAAGTGGCAGAGCCGGAAATTGAAAATAAGATGATTTTGTATTTGGAAAAAAAAAAAAAGATTGCCAGGGTGACAGAGATGCTGGCTCATTGATTGGATCCAGTGGGCTTTCTTTTTTCTTTTTATTGCCTTCTAAGAATGTATCATTCATTTAACAAACCTTAAGGGAAATGCCCTGTATCTTTCTGTTTTGTCTGTAACTGGTCTAGAGGTGGGTGTGTTACTCAGTTCTAGTCAACAGGATGTAAGAAGCCTGCTGGGGTCTACCGGAAAGGATTTCCAACCGTGAACATCCCACTCATGGGCAAAGGCAGAGGAGAAGGATGGATGTTACCTGGATGTGATGCTTGATGATGCTTTTGAGTACCATTTCCTTCCCAAAGTGCGCACCCCTGAATTTCTTATTAGGCAGATTAATAACGCCCTACTGTTTAAACCATTTTTGTCTGATCTTCTGTCATTCAGACATTCTGCACTCTATTATCCTGTTATATTTCTTTAGTAGATCTTATCATTATCAGAAAGTATCTTACTTACTGATTACCTTCCTTATCTGCCTATCCCCCAACTCCCTCTTCTAGAACAGAAACTCCTGAGAACCAGGGCTCCTATCTCCACTATTCACTGCTCTGTCCGCAGGCCTAGAATCTGTCTGGCCAAAGTGTTGGGGAATCTAAATATAAATCAGAGGCTCACGGGTCAGTGGAGAAACAGAAAAATAAAGTTATCCAATATAACGAATGTCATCCTAGAAGTAAAAACTGCAGAAGACGAGGTCTGCTTCGGAACTGTACGAAGCTGTTGTGGCAGGTCTGCTTTCAGATGCCCCCCGCCCCTCCCCCCACCACAACAAGTATCATTTTCACGCTTGTTTTAAAAAGAGACCACTTGGGGTCTTTTTCTTGTTTATAGTACTTTACTTACTTAATCTTATGTCCTCTCTTGTAAAATCTGCCTTCAGTGTAGCTCATTTTAACTGGCAGGCTGCTCTGAGTTCTCTGGACGGAGACATGGAGCAGGGCTGTATTTGAATTTACCTATAGCCTTTATGTCAGATCGCAGCAAACGTGTTATTTGTTTCTAACTTTCAAGGGCACTGCATTGAATTCAAACTGTTTTTGAAGGAAATATTCAATCCAAGGAGCTGTGTTTTCAGTAATGGAAATAAGGGTGGAGATCACTTGTTTTTAAAAGACCTTTAAACCAGGAAATCCTGTTTTAAAGGAATATTTGTGGTTTTGTTTGCAGTTATGCAAAAAATAAATAAGCAAGGGCTATTTTGGGGGGGGTGAGTAACCAAATATGGATGTTTTGGGAGAAGCTGTGGCTTTTGCTCTTGGTTGGTGAGGTCTATGGCACATGTTTGAGAGAATGCTATTTTTAAAGACTTGGTCACTTCTTGGTGGCCTGGGTGACTTTTGTGCTGGCTCCTGTAGAGTTAAGTGTGCTCTTCTGGGGGGCAGTTTCTTCCAGAAAGGATGTGCAGGCCCAATCATCACCACATGCTAAAAGAACAGAGCTGGGCTTGACTTTTTGGATCCAGGACTAGCCTGTTCGTGTCCTTCAGGATAGAATCTCTGGAAGTGAAATCAGAGTAGAACATTGTGTTTCCATGTGAATGTCCTATGAGCCCGAACTATTGAAAATACCCTGAAAATGGACCACAATGTATTGTGATACTATTGTCCTAAACAACCACGGAAATAAAAATGTACTAGTGTTGGGCCCTTGTGCTCTGATGTGATTGTCCATGAATGTGGGGGCAGTTGGAAGGAAGGACTCTCCACTGTGGGAAGCAGAAAGGCCCACTATCAGTAATCCTAGGAAAAGGGAAATCTTGGGGTATGAAAGAATGAGGAGGGAAACCTCTCTCTCCTTTACTGTAGGGGGACCCCCAACTTTTTCTGCATTGATCCAGATAATAGGTAGTTCAGGTTCTGCTAAATGTCAGCTGAGCTCAAAAGAGGCAGGAGCTTTGGCTAGAAATAAACAACAAAGATTTATTCAATGGTCTTCAGGTTTGCAAACCAGAAACACAACTAGGAAATAGCTAGAGCGTTCTGAAAGGGAAAGAATAGCTGAGGGTTCTTGTAGTAAAAAGCATATTCCTGAGGAAAGTTAGTTCTACATTCTCACTCCCCAGGTTGGTTCAAGGTGACAGTCGTCACATGTGTGGTGCTAATCATCAGATGTCCAGTGGAAAAATCGGAACATTTGCTGCTTGAGGTCACTCATGGTTACCTGGCAGTTTGATGTACATCCTACGGTCATTAACACACAACACAGTGATGTGTGCCCAGGTTAACACAGAACTGGAAAGTTCAAAAGTTTAAGTTCCCAGAGTCACTTAAAGCAAAAATAATTATTTCCCTATGCCTCTGCCCACTTGGAGAAGTTAATAATTTAGCAGCTTGACTATAGTGACTTCATTTTACTTCTTCACTCTAGTCCTCACAGGCCATGCATACAGTTGCTGTCACAAGTAGTCGATTCTGGCATTATAGCACACAAACAGCCACAGACAATATGTAAATGCAGGGTCATGGCTATGTCTCAGTAAAACTTCACCAAGCAAGAAGCAGGCTGGATTTGGCTCATGGGCCATAGTTTGTCAACCTCTGTTTTAGAGCATCATGGATGACGGTGCCTGAGACCAGAGAACGTAGGCATGCCATGGGGGGATATGTTGCCCTCCTCACCCTTTCTGATCTCCAGAGACTTGGCCAAGACCTATGCCAACAGGATACCTTCCAGGACCCTCCAAGGATGTGGGCTCTGGAGACACTGTTTCTAATAGCTGCTGTAGAATGGCGTCTGTTATCTCTCTTGCTAACTCCTAAACTTCTCTTCAGGTAGAAGTCATCGCTTTGCTTAGGTGTGTCAAGGGGAGTAAGAGAAGGGCCTGACTCATCCTTGGGACCCAGGAGCAAAAGGAACAGCTGTTCTCTGACCCCAGAGATAGTGGTGGTTCCAGTGGACCCCAGGAGAGGATGGGGTCCCTAGAGAAGGCAAGAGTTGAAGAGGAGGAGAAGCCTGTTTGTGAGAGAAAAGGAGGTAGCAGGCCCCCAAGGACACAAATACCAAATAACTTCAGAAATTTTTCTATAGGGATATGTGGGCTTAAGCCATTGCAACCAGAATGCTTAAGGAAAATGTATTTTCTTTTATAATCACAGGTAGTGAAGACTAGACACAGAGTAGGTGGTCAACCAATTACTCCTAGGTTGACTGACAGCTATAGCCCTGTCCTAGACAAACCATCAGGGCCCCCCCAGCCATTACCCTCTACTCAGCAAGAATTAGAACCAAGCACTGAAGTCAACTGGGTTAGTCAGATGAATTGCCTCAGTTGTGATCACAAGGTGTCATGCAGAGCTGTTCAGCTTCTGTCCCACCAGGAAGAAAATTCCTTCGTTGTCGGCTGTGGTGGGAGAATAACTTTGAGAGATCACTTCAAACTGCTTGATGGTATAGCCAGCCTCTCTCACGGAAGCCTCTACTGCCTCCCGGCCCAGGCAGAGGCTGGAGAACCGCTGTTCACCAATCGTATAGTAGCTGCTTTTCAGGGCGTCCACAATCACCAGGTAGCCCCCTGGCTTCAGCAGGCTGCTGAGGTTCCTGAGGGCTGTGCGGTAGGCAAGGAGGTCTGGGCAGGCAGCATCCAGGCACAGAGTGCTGAGCAGGCAGTCAGCTGGGGGCAGTGAGACAGCACCCAGAGGCTGGCTCTGGGTCACGTCACACTTCAGGACCTGCTTGATTGCCCGCCTCAACTTCTCCTCCTTCTCTTGCCCTTTCACTCTGAAACACAAAACAAACACACATTGTGCGCCCTGACTCATGGAGACCAAAAGTCTCTGCTCAGAGCTGAAAATTAGAGGGTTGTCCCAAGTGTTATATCTTCAGGGCCATCCCAGTTGTAAAAGCAGAGAAAGAAGAAATGACAAACCATTTTTGTGTCTGAATGTGATCACATTATCCTGTACTGGGTTAAATCTTTTATATGGAAATGATAATAAAAATACCTGCCCTAGCTGGTTAGAGCATTGCCCCTACATGCCAAGGTTGTAGGTTCAATTCCCCCTTCAGGGCACATACAAGAATCAACCAATGGACTTCTAGTCAAGATGGAGGCATAGGTTGACATGCTTCACCTCCTTGCATAACCATAAGAAGGATCACAACTAATTTCAAAGTGAAAACCACCCAGAACTGCCAGAAAATCGAACTGTACAGAAGTCCAACAACCAAGGATTTAAAGAAGCTATATTCATCCAGACAGGTAGGAGGGGCTGAGCCAGGATGTGGTGTGGCAGGGCGAGGTGGCAGCAGCAGCCATTGGAATGAGTGGTCCCACATTCATGTGTGGTGGATAAAAATCAGGGGGATACCTTGTGAGCAAGCAATCCTAGCCCTAGGCCAGATGATTCAAACCAGGGTTCTAGTACTGGGGAAATAAAGCCTCATAACTTCTAGCTGCAAAGAACAGCAGGGGTTGGGATGGCAGAAGAAACTGCCAGTTTCTCAGGAGAGCCCAGAATGTATGAAAACCCACCCACTCTGGGAACCACAACCAGGACAGGAGCTTCAGGGGTGCCAGTCACATATGAGAAGTGGGTGAAGTGACTGAAAATGGGGCAAGTGCCAGGCCAGCCCCTGAAAGTCAGCCAGCAGTGGCATTGTCCCCTCTCCTACCCTCCCCCATACATGGAGCCACAAAGTGGTAAAGCAGGCTGCCCACTCTGGTGAATACTCAAGGCTCCACCCCATACAACTTAACAGGTGAGCTAAGACAGGGAGTCAGAATGGCTCTACTGAGTACACATACACAGGGAGGCTGCCACATTGAGGAGATGAAGAAATATGGCCCAAATGAAGGAACAGAACAGAATCCCAGAAGAACTAAGTGATGTGGAGGTAGCCAACCTACCAGATACAGAGTTTAAAACACTGGTGATCAGAATGCTCAGAGATCTCATTGAATATGGCAAAAACATAGGGTAAGAAATAAAGAAATAAAGAAAAATCCACAGGAAACCAACAGTGAAGGGAAGGAAGCCAGAATTCAAATCAATGATTTGGAATATAAGGAAGAAATAAACATTCAACCAGAACAAAATGAAGAAACAAGAATTCAAAAAAAGGAGGCGAGTTTAAGAAGATTCTGGGACATCTCCAAAAGGGCCAACATTGAATCATAGGGATGCCAGAAGGAGAAGAGGAAGAACAATAAACTGAAAATTATTTGAAAAAAATAATGAAAGAAAACTTCCCTAATGTGGCAAAGAAAATAGACATACAAGTCCAGGAAGCACAGAGAGTCCCAAACAAGTTGGACCCAAAGAGCACCACATCAAGATATATCATAATTAAGATGCCAAAGGTTAAAGATACGGAGAGAATCTTAAAAGCAGGGAGAGAAAGAAAGAGAGTCACCTACAAAAGAGATCCCATAAAACTATCAGCTGATTTCTCAAAGGAAACTTTGCAGGCAAGAAGGGACTGGCAACAAGTATTCAAAGGGGTAAAAAGCAAGGACCTACCACCAAGATTACTCTATCCAGCAAAGCTCTCATTTAGAATGGAAGGACACATAAAGTGCTTCCCAGATAAGGTCAAGCTAAAGGAGTTCATCATCACCAAGCCCTTATTATGTTAAAGGGTCTTATTTAAGAAAAAGAAGAAGATCAAAACTATTAATATTAAAATGACAACAAACTCACAACTATCAACAACTAAATCTAAAAAAAAATTAAGCAAACAACTATGAGAGGAACAGAAGCATAGCTATGGAGATCATTTGGAGGGCTATCAGCTGCAAGGGGGAAGGTGGGGAGTGGGGGAAAGGCACAGGAATTTAGAAGCGTAAATGGGCAGGTACAAAATAGACAGGGGGAGGTTAAGAAGAGTGAAGAGTATAGGAAATGGAGAAGCCAAGGAACTTACATAAATGCCCCATGGACATGAACTAAGGTGAGAGGCGAGGAGATCGCTGGAGGAAGGTGGGTATCAAGTGGAGGGGGGCACAAGGGGAAAATGGGACAACTGTAATAGCATAATCAATAAAATATGCTTTAAAAAGAATCAACAGATGAATGCATAAATTTGTGGAACAACAAATAGATGTTCTTTCTCCCTCTTTCTCTCCGAAATCAATAAAAAACTAATATTAAGAATACCTGGCAGGAAGGTGGGGTTGAGGGAGTTGGAAGAGTGTAAAAGGGGGATAAATAGTAATGGAAAAAATACAATGAAAAAAATAACTAGATGCCTGCTTTTACACTGGACTGCTCCCATGAAATTGTTCCTCCTCCGCTGCTTAAAATAGCACCTAGCTCATTTATTATTATTATTATTATTATTATTATTAAATTATCATTAATTTATTATTTTTATTTATTGTTACATTATTTCCCTTGCCCCCTCTACCAAATTGCAAGGTAGTGGCCATTTGACTCTTACATATCAAGTAATAATGGATTTAAAATGCTGAAATGGTATTTTTATTGCAGCTGCCAGTTAATGAGGGGAGTCAGGTCATCATGGACATTTTTAGAAACTGTTGATCACTATAGCACAGCTGTGGCCAGGGCCTCTCTACCAAGAATAACACTAGTTACCATTCTCAGGCTCTAAGCCATAGTGCACTAGGGAGTGTGTTTTCTGAAGGAGATAATTTTCTTGGTAGCCTTACAAGGAATCCTGTACTTTCCACCAAATCAATGGGGTGTCTTGAGAGGAAATCAGTTAATAAAAGGAGCAGAGAAGGCAAGGACAGGAGATGGAATAGAGTGCCTTGGATCCTTTTGGAATTTGTTAGGGGAGGAATGAAGGAACGGACTGACAAATTAAACACACACATAGAATGCACAAGAGAAACTGGAGAAACAGACAAAGGAGAAAGAAGCAGCATCAAATCAGAGAGGTAAGAGAAAGGGAAGAAATGTGTGTACAAAGTGCCCACAAAGCCTCAGAGCCTAAATAATAGGAGTGATGATTTGGCATTGAGCTTCTTGAGGAAGTTAACAAAGTATCAGAGTACAAATCAAGGCTTACATTGAGGGAACACAGTCCCTTGGCTGCAGGAGAAGAAAGGCATCTGGGCAACAAGGCCTGATGGAGAGAGCAGAGGATGGCCCAACATCAGAGCAAGGGAGAGACTTAACTGGTGCCACTTCTGGTCATGATGAAAACTTAATGGTTTAAATAAAACTTGGAGACTTATCTGCAGGTGGAATAATCTGAGAAAATAGCAATTAGTTGTGGATATCCTAGTTAAATACTTAGTTAAAATCTTAAGCTTATAGCATATAATCAGTTTTTATAATATCCTTTATGTTTATTATAATTTCCCATTTAATAAACTTAGCAATAGACATATGAAAAGATGCTCAACATCCTTGGCCATCAGAGAAATTTAAATCAAACTCTGAGATACCACTTCACACACACTAGAATGTCTACCATAAAAAAGATAAATAACAACAAGTGTTAACAAGGAAGTGGAGAAACTAGAACCTACACACACTGCTGGTGAGAACGGAAAATGGTCCAGCTACTTTGGAAAACAGCCTGGAAGTTCCTCAAAATGTTAAACATAGAGTTAGCACATGGTCCAGGAATTCCACTCATAAGTTTTTACCCAAGGGAAATGAAAACATATGGTCACACAAAAACTTGTACATAAGTATGTATAGCAGCACCATTCACAACAGTCAAAAGATAGGAAAAAAATCCAAATGTCCATCAACTTATAAATAGAGAAATAAAATGTGGTATATCCATGCGATGGACTATTATTCAGTAACAAAAAAAGCAAACAATCGGTGCATGCTACAATATGGAAGAACCTTAAAAACATGATGCCGAGTGAAAGAATCCAGGCACAAAAGGTCACATGTTATATGATTTCATTTACAGGAAATGTCCAGAAAAGGCAAAGCTGTAGAGACTGAAAGCAGACCAGAGGTGGCAAGGCGCTAGGGGGGTGGGGAATATGGCAGAAACTGCCAGTGGACACAGGGTTTGTGTGGAGTGTTTTGACAATGTTCTCAGACTGTGTTGAGAATCGAACAACTCTGTGAAAATACTAATAACTATTGAATTGCACACTTTAAATGGGATAATTTCATGTGATGTGAATTTTATCTCAGTAAAGTTATATATGAGAAAGAGAGAGAGAAAGAAAGAAAGCTTAGCAAGGCACTGGTTTCGGACTCCCTACCAACCAACAAACTGGTGTATACAGGGAATGTCATTTTTGATTGGCTTTACCTGCTCTCCTATCAAGGATAAAAATGATAGTGGGGTGACCAATCTGTTCTGCTTGGTCTGGACTTTCTGGCTTTCTCACTGAAAATCCCTGATCCTGGGAACCCTGCTCAGTCCTGGGCAAAGTGGGAAAGTTAGTCATTCTAAAGGTAGGGAAATCAGGTACAAAGCTGCCACCCAGCCTAATGGAACATGGATAATGTATTTGACAGAACATATTAAAAGTAAAAGGATAATAATTCAACATTATGGAAGTCTATGTGAAACACAAATTTGAATAGGTAAATTAATCTAGAATAGAAAAACTTCAAATAACCTATTGCTGCATATGGATAACTCAAATGTACACAAAAAGCTAAAGAAGTGCCAGTATAGTTGTGTTTAAAGATGATCTTTTATATTGGGAACATTTTGGGAATGTATGTATAAGTGATGAAGTCAGAAGCAGGTAGGACCTCTGTGGCCTATTGTGTAGCAAGCTATCTGAAAGACATAAGTTACCACCGAACCAGTACTTGCCAGTCAGATGATGATGACAATTGTTCCCCAACTGTGAGATGCACTGTGAAGTCCAGAAAGCTCACAGAGAATGTGCCAATTTGAGAGGGAAATTTGTTAGAAACACCCACTGTTGTGGATGTTTGCTTGTCCTTGGACAGATAGCAAACATTGGTGAACTCTGCAGCTAAGGCAGCTGTGTAAAGATTACACCTCAGGGCTCCTCAGGGCCTGCAAGCTTCCCTGCGGGGAAATGGACTCGCCTGGAGACACAGGCAATTACCACTCAGCCTCACGTTTAGCTCAAGGGGTAAGTAATAAACACACACCAGAAAAGTGTTAGGCAGTTTTACAGAAAGCTAACAGCAGTGTGGCCATTTCTCTGTTCTAAAGAGGTACTCTTTCAAACAAATCGATATGCGAAAAAGGCAGCTATTTCCGCTATAAATATGCTATCTATAAAGCCCAGGGGAGCAGAGGAAGGTGGGAACAAACAGATAAAGAGTAGCACTCCTGGGAAGAGCACTTTGAAGGATGTCTTTCCATACCCCAGTAGTTATCCTGAGATTTAGAAGAGGCTCTTCCTGTCTTGTCTCTGCAAGACACATGGTGGATCAGAATCTCCGGGACAAGATTTTTCCTTTACACTCACTCCTCCAAGCCCCACCCCAGAGGTTCCAGCTGGGCCTCCTGAAGAAGAGCCATCAAAAATATGTAAAGGAAATAAAAAACTAAATAAACTTGTGACGGGGGACTCAAGAGTTGGAAAATTTTAGTAAGCCTAGCAGGTAATGCATGTGAAAAGCTATCATTTCAGGAACTTCAGGTAAGGCCCACCCTGACCCCAGGAGACTATAAGCAGTTCTACCTTTGTGCCTCAGGAGAACTACAAGCATATCAACATGGTGTCTGAGCCATTGTGTTCCAGGGATAGACAGATGACCACCTCGGGCACAGCTCACCGACCAGGGTGAGAATGCTGCAGGTTTTTTTAAATCTATTTTCCCTGAATTTCAAACCCTTCACCTCAATGTGTTCTCTGTTAAAGAAAGGCTGGCTTGAAAGGAAATTCAAGAGGGTCTGTTAGGGTACAACCCCCTCTTCCTATCAGATCGCTGGCCATCTGAATAAAGCGCCCATAAAGATTCAATCCCTGTCTCTGCTTTTTGGATCTGGTAGGTGAGAGGCAGCACAAATGCCAGCTTTTCCGGTTTCACTTGGATGTAAGTGTAAGGATTGTAAGAGCAAGGGATAATGACTGGTAAACCTTTGGCACGGCCTCAGCCTAGTCAGGTGAAAGCCAGTCTAGGAGGGAGCATCTGGAACACAAAACACATGCACTCACTTATTTTACAAGTATCTTTGAACCCCTGTTATGTGCCAGGAAGAGTGCTGGGCAATGGCACCCCAGGTGGAACCAATGGGAAACAAGTCCTATCTTCATTAAGATTACAGTCTGGTGGGAGAGAACAAATTAATCCAATGATCCTCCACAAAAATGAAACATTAAAGCTGTGACAAATGCTAGGAAGGGGAGAGACATGGCGCTAATGAGCAATGTTGGGAGCTTTAGTATCAGGCAAAGCTCCTCCACAAAGGGGTCAGGTAAGCAGAGATAGAGAGGAGAAATAAGGAGGAGTTAACTAGGCCAAGAGAGTAGGAGGGGGGGAGAATATTCCAGTAAGAGGAAATAGCAAGTGCAAAGGCATGTGCTTGCAAAGCCTACACTGTAGACCCTACATGCAAAGGCCATGTGGTGGATGAAACACGGAGAGGACAATGCCAGTGAGGCTGGATCTGGGAAGACAAAGCAGAGCATGGGGAAAGTGAGGCAAATGGGGTCAGCCAGTGCCAGAGGAGGCAAGGCTTTGTGGACTGTGTTAGGAATTTTGCTTTTTATCCTGAAAGCCATGGGAAGTCATTAAGGGATGCTAAAGAAGGGAGCAATGTGAACAGATTTACATTTTGAGTTCATTATGTTGGTATGAGAGTGGAGGTGGACAGCCATCTGGAAGGGAGAGGATAATAACTTAGATCAGGGCAAAGGAAAATGTTGGAAGAAAGATACTGGTTCGAGAGAAACTCAGAAAGTAAAATAAAACTTGGTGCTAGTCATGGAACAGGACTAAGAGAGAGAGGACAAGATTGGCTTCCAGACTTCTGGTTTGTCCAGTTATATGATGGTACCACTCAAGGAGATAAGAAGACCAGAAATGGAGCAGATGTGGGGAAGATCAAAGCTTGATTCGAAGCACATTGAGACTGAGATGTTTGAAACATATGAATAGGGTGTTTACAACTTGAAGGAAATGACCAGTTGAAGGTTGTTCAACCCGCCCTGTTAATTTTCCCTAAGAGATAATGCATGAGAGTGCTTATTTAAGAGAAAGGCATTCTTATAAAAGGGGAAAGTTTTCCTAGATATCCCTGAAGCAATCTTGATGACCATCAAGATCCTGATTTTGAGAAAGAATGTCAATCAATCTTGTACAAGATGTGAAAACACAGACACTTTGGAATCGAGCCATTTCACTAGTTCATGGAAGAAACTGGGCACAACTGTGTCTGTCTGGGGCAATAGCAAACATCTTTCTAAACAGATTAAATATTTTTGTATAGAGAACATTTACTTCAGAGAAATGCCCCCTCAACAGATGCTCGAGCTTTCTCCTCTCAAGCACACTGCAGTAGGTGGAGGAGCTGCCCTCTGCGGAGGCAACCAGAGGGGCTCTAGCTCCCCAGGTCCCTCTGGCTGCCTTGAGGGTTAGAAGACCTTGCAGAGCACACCTGCAACTCATTCCCACCGACCAGCGGGCCCTGGCATACCTATCCGGAAGCTCTGTTCTAGACGTCAGTGCTTCTTAAACTGTAAAATGCATGTAGTTTCCTGCAGAGCTTGTTAAAATGCAGATTCTAATTTTGTACGTAGGGAGTGGGGACCAAGAGTCTACATTTCTAACAAGTTCCCAGGTGATGTGGAAGCTGATAGGCTGGGGACCACAAGGCAATGTGTTCCAGGCTCCAGGAGCCAGAGGTTAACTAATGCCATTTCTAAGATTTCTTAACGTAAAACCTCATTATTATTTTTTTTGTTTTTGTTAGTATTTGACATTCTGACTTGATAAATGCATTACTATGAGAAAAGAATTTGGTACCAATGTCTTACAACTTTTAGGATAGTTGTAAAAATGAGTGGTATCTGAATGTACGAGTCACACTCCAAAGGCAGAGGAACAAGAGGCAGCTCAAATTGTCTTTGGCAGCAGTCAGCACAAGAAATTGCTTCAGATAAAGAGGAAATAATCTCAGGGGAAATAGGTTATGGGTTGATAGAGGTACCTGAAGATTCAAGAAAGACATAAGTTGAATGGGATCACTATCATTCTCAAAATAGTTGAAGCCACGGGATCTAGCACAAGGATAAGGGTGAGAATGCAGAATTTTCCTGCCAAAAATACAGTTCTTTTGTCAACCAGAGCAATTGGGAAGGGTCTGTGCCTTAGAGCCAATTATCACATGATGATTCTGGCATAAGATAAGTAATGTTTTTAGTATCCTGCCAGATTTTAAGGGTTCATTTCTGAATGAGATGGAAAGGCTTGGGGTGGCTAGGGAAATTAAGAAAGTTATAAAAGTCTTCTTGATGCATGAGGTGGACTTCAGAAGGGTATGTTGTCTGACAGTGACTGAGAACTTTTTTACAAACTTTCTCTGAAACTCTTCTGTAAGTTTAGAAAATTCCTTATTTATTAAGTAATTTTATATATTACACAAATCTCCATAGCTACAGTTATTTTTCTAGTTAATACTAATTTCATCCTGTGGAATCACATAGTTAATAGAAAAGTTTTAAGTTTCTTTTATTTTGAAGAATATCTTTAATTTGAAGGCTGTAGCCAGCATAAGACTCTAAGTAAGGGGTTTACAAGTTAAAATGGCATATGAAAACAAAGACATATTGAAAGCAAAAAGGTGGGCGAAGGTGTACCACGTATATTAGTTATCTGTTGCTATATCATAAATTATCACCAGACATAGCAGTTTAAAATGACAAATGTTTGTCTAATAGGGTCTGTGCATCAGATATCTGGGCACGGCTTGGCAGAGGACCTCTGGCACAATGTCTCATCTGAATGCCCAAATGGGAGAACATTTGCTTCCAAGTGCATCCTCAGGACACGTGAGTCAGAGTAAGAGAGAGCACCCAATGGGAAAGCTACGGTCTTTTTGTAGCCTAATATCAGAACTGATGTCCCATCACTCTGCTGCATTGTCTTTGTTAGAATCAACCCCTAAATCCAACAGACACTCAGGTGGAGGGAATTAAACAAGAGTTGGAGTACCTGAGGTGAGGATTGTTGGGGGCCGTCCTGGAGGCTACCTACTAGCCCAAACACCAAGCATAAGACGGCTGGTGTGGCCATATTAATATCTAAGTAGACTTCAAGACAAAGTGTATTACTGGAGGAAAAGGGAGATATTTCATAATAATAAAATGGTCAATTCACCCAGAAGAAATAGCAATCCTAAAAATGTATGCAGTTATTACAAAACTTTAAAATACAAGAGCAAATGTTGACTCAATGATGCAGAGCAAGAGATAAATCCACAA
>VMDR010014651.1:0-23266 GCA_007922815.1 Macrotus californicus | reverse complement strand
TTGGCTTTCTATGGGACAAACAGGAGGTATTGCTTCTGGCAGGATAGGATTTTCTGTCCTGCTGATTGACGGGTTAATTTTTATTGAGCTCAGTGCACTACCAGCAGAACCAAAAATCCAAGACAGAATTCCATCTCTAGGAGCTATGTTCTAACGAAATTGAGACAGATAACATACTCAAGCCTCCCAGTTTCTTTCTTTTACCGGCATTCTCTTCTCTTCTCTCCTTTAAGACCAGTCTACTGCATAAGCAAAAAGTAGATATTGAAGCAGCTTGACAGGTAACTTAGGGCCCGGAAACATGCTGTTTTAAAAAGAGACAGAGCGCCAGTTGGGTCAGGCAGCCCGCTGGGGGTGGTAGTTTCCCTGCAAGTGTTTCCGTGATAATATTCAATGCCGGACTTTAAAAGACTCAAACATTTCTACAGATCTTTTTGGTTTTGCCCTTACGGTAAATTAGATTAACTTACATCAACTTAGAATAAAGAAAGCTACATTCTTGGACTATGTAGTTGCTTAACACCACACAGAAATCCCTACACTGAAATACAACTCAATACAGTATGGCTTAATTTCATGAAGGGCTGATGATTTTTAAACAATTATTTCAAGAATGTTTCATTGTCCCTCCATGGCCATGATATATATGATCATTTCTTCAATAAATCAATGGCCTCCAAAAGAAGTTTCCCTTTCCAAATCATTCTCTTCCCTCCTGTCAAGCACTCAAAGCTAAGTGACCCAGGGTGTTGTCCAGTTTACTAAGAGCAAATTTCAGGGCTCAGATAAGCTAACCGTTTCATCTCTGGGTCAGTCAGGATACATGCAAGCCACCACTCCCTCATCTGTAGCCCCAAACTGCTGGTCCCCAGCACACACACACACTTCTACATGATTTCTGATCTTGTTCATATCCTTGTTTAATCACAACAGAAGCTGCGTAAGAGCACGGCCCCTGCATGCCTTGTTCTCCCACATGCCCCTCATTTCCAGCGCACAGAACACACTAAAATATATCTTGAATGAAAAAAATCACCCTGTGTTCACAGCGATGTGCATTTTGCTATGTGATGACTCAAATTTTTCTTTGGAAGGAGGTAGAGAGTCCACATAATAAATCCTTATGTTTTATTTGAGTATAATTCTTACATCAGATTTAAAATTCTTACATTTACTCTGCCTTGTAACTACAATTTTGTCATTTCTCGCTCCTCCATTTTTTCTCTTTTTGAACACATTCTGTTGGGTGCTTTTCCACGCAGATGGTGAGAACTTGGGCTGTTTAGAAAGAAGCCAGCAAGGCCCCTGCACCCACAGAGGCCAGGTCTGCTGACAGTCAATCTAACAACACATGGAAGGAACAAAGCTCCTCGCTCTGCAGGCTAAAACCCGCAAGCGGTCCCCCAGTGTTGAGTCTGATCTTGAAGAACTGGGCAGAAGGAGCCAGCCACTGCCCGCAGGGGCCCCGGGGACTCCCACTGTTGGTCCTTGACGAGGGGGTAGGGTCAATGAGGTTAAAAGTGATGACTCTATTTTTCCCTAACAAATCAGAGTTTTTTTCTCTAAACGTAAGGCTTAGCCTGAACACGGCAGGGAGGTAAGGGGCGGTTCTGGGGAAGGTGGGGGAGATAAAGGAACAGGAAACAGAGGAGAGAATAGCTGGACCTGTGGGATTGATTTTCTCCCTCTAAACCTCAGTCCACAGCGTGGTCCCTGGTCACATTTGATAGGCAATGCTGCCATCTAGTGGCCAAAAGGGATGAGTACAGGTTCCAAATAACCGATAAAATTTATGGACTTTTTTTTTTTGTTTTTTTTTTTTCGGTTATTTGGGATTTCATATCCAGTTTTAAGATTTGTTTATTTATTTATTTTTACTCACTAGATTTCCACTTTATTATATAAGGGCTTAATTCAGGAGCAACCAGGTGGAACAGACACATACAGCAAGGTATGGGGAAAGGGCTTGAGCTTCCCGGGCCTTTCCTAGCACAATACTCTCCCCGAATGTGTCTACCAACCTAAAAGCTCTCCAAACCTTCTCCTTTAGGATTTTTATGAAGACTTCATCATGCAGGCATAGTTGATTCAATCACTGGCCAGCAGTGATCAAAGATTACTATTTTTAAATCTTAAAATGAAAAAAATAGACATTTTATGCATAACTTCTTATAAAAGAGTTCGTACAACTTCTTCTCCTCTCCCTTTGTTACTTAATTTTCCATGATGTTCCCTGATAGGAAGTTTGGGCCTTCCCCATAGCCCCCTTGGCCCTGGCCCTGGCCCTTGAAGTGGCCAAGGGAAGCTTAGCACCTCTGGTATCTCATGTGCTGGTTCCTTGTGGACCACTGCAAAAGGAAGGGGTGCAGACTTTCTCTCACCCCCCCCCCTTTGATTTGAAAGGCTCTTTCTTACTTCCTCACATGACTGGCTCCTTCCCATCATTTAGTTCAGTTCAGAGGCCACCTGAATAAAGCAGCCCCACTCCGCCCCCATCCCCCAGGGTGTCAATCTCCAGCACATTATAATTCTTCTGGCTTCATACAGCTCATCACCATTCAGAATTATGTTGTTTCCTTTTTTCCTCCCCCCCCCCCTCTCTCTCTCTCCCTCTCCCATCACAATATAAGCTTGATAACAGCAGGGACCTTATTTTTTTCCCACTGATATATCTCCAAACATTAGAAAATGTTACAGGTGCTTGGCACACAGCAGGCTCTCAATAAATGAATGGAGAGAATATTTATCTCTTCAGCCTTCTCTCCCAATAGCTGTGTCTTTGTCCAACACCTCACCATCTCTAGTGTCAGAAAAGTGAGACACAGAGGTATATGCAGAATTTCACTGGGAGACGGTAAGGTATGAAATCTCTGTCCGTGCATCAGCAGAAGTAGTAGATTAGGATGGCCAGTTCCTAGTACTAGGTTTAATTTAATTTTTTAATAGTCTGATTACACATGAATATCCCTGTCTACTCAGCAAAAAAGTCCTATTGTATGCAGGTAGTTGTCTAAAACAGTAGAAATACACAGAGAAGGTAGAAAAGAAGAGATGATAAAATTCTCAGTCTTGTTAGTGATCAGATGTCAGTGGGTGGTGTGGTCTCATTTAGCTGACTTTAAGAAGAGACGGAAATGCATTGGCACGCCATCCCACCGTACCAGGACGGTTCTTGAGAGCCCTGCCCCCTTTCCTGGTCACACCAGTCAGTATACACCATGTTGCAGTGACCACAGTAACTGCCTTCATCACAGTATCTTTTACAGCAAATCTTTCCCTTTCCTTAATAGCAGGACCATGCTCATGAGACCTGGTTTGACAGTGTACTTGTCTAAGGGCATTTCTTTTCTTGCATTTCTCCATCCTTTTTTACACCATGTAAGATATAATATGCCCCCTCGCAGCATAAAGCAAAAAAGTTCTGAGCTGCTCTGGTTAAAGCCACGTCAGGGACTGAGTCCTGCCCAGTGAGTCTCTTCCACCCCTCTGTTCTTCTTCTCCTCCCCGCCTCTCGGCACGAAAACCGCTGAGTCCCCTCTGTGGGGTCCTGAATACACCCAGAAGCCAACCAGAGTAGATCATGTCCTTTCTGACCCCAATACTTCTAAACGTGTTCTAATGTCTTATTACTAATTCTGGATAACTCTTTAGAGCAGCACTTCTTAAACAAGTTGATGTGTGCTTTCCATACATTTGCTCATTCAGTAAACACTCATGGGCTGTGTTCTCACCACATGTCAGGCTCTGCTAAGTATAGGGAGTACCTGTGAAACAGACAGAGCCCCTGCTTCACAGAGTGTAGTGCAGGGGAAACACTGATAAACAGACAGAAGATTATAATACAGTGTAGCAAATATGATGGTCCGGTAAATACAGAGGGGTCCTATAGGGGGCATGCCCAGCAGGTGCTCTGCAGATCAGGGAAGGTTTTCTGGAGGCAGAGATATAGATAGATGAGGGAGGGGTGTGGAGAGCAGTTTTCCAGCTAAGAGGATAACAAGGCCACACAGGCCCAGAGCGGGAAAGAGCATGGTTCATCGGAGGAACCAGAAGAAGCTCTATGTCCATGGAGCAGCATGTGTCTGGGGACAGGACAGGGAGAGGAGAGAAAATGAGGCTGGAGAGGTGAGCAGAGTCCACATCCCAAAGGGTCTCATAAGTCATTGTAAAAAGCCCAGACTTTAGCTGGAGGGCAATGTAAACCTGCTGAAAGATGATGATCGGGGAAATGGTGTGATCAATTCAGCTGTGGGGAGAAGAATGACAGTAAGACTCATCAACGAGATTGATGAGAATGTTGTAGTAGTCCAGATGAGAGATGACAGAGGTCTGGTTCAGAAAATGGCCATTGAGATGGAGAAGACAGATGGGTTCAAGAGGTAGAGTCCTCAAGACCTGCTTGGTTGACATAGGGAGAAAGGGGAAAGGAGAGGAAAAGATGATGTGCACGTTTCCAGCTTGAGGCACTGATGGATGGTGCTTCCATCGCCAGAACAGAGGAACTAATGCAGAAAATTAATTAGTTTTATTTGCACCTGTTTGAGACATGTCTCTAGGAGATTTGGAGCTCAGGGAAAATGCGGGCTAAAGATAAAGATTCAGGAGTCTCGGCATATATGGTAGGTGGTAACTGAAGACATGAAAATACACTAGATATCCAGATTTTGCACAAAAAAAGAAGAGAGGATCTAGACTAGCACCCTGTGGGACAACAACACTTGTAAGGGGCAAGCAGAAGAAGAGGGGCCTGCCCACAGGAAAGAGAAGAAAGAGACAAGAAGGCAGAAGGCAAGTCCTTAGAAGCCAGAAGAAGGGAATGATTCAAGAAGGAGAGAGCACTTGGCTGTGTTGGATTTTTCTGAGAGATAACAAAGAAATGTTCTCTGGATTTGGCCAGGAGGCGGTTCCTGAGACCTTAGTGAAAATATCTCAGTGGAAGTTATGAGTTTACAGGTCACACTGCTGTAAGGTCGAAGGAAGGTGAGAAAGTAGAGATCATCCTGAAGCAATTCTTAGGAAACTTTGCTATGAAAGAAAAGAGATGTGGTGAGAACAGAACAGAAATGTAAGATCAAAGGACGTCTTTTTGTTTGGTTGTATGTAGAAATAATGATGAAAAGAAAGCTATTATCACTTCCATGTTATAAAGCACCAAAGATGTCAAGCAATTTGCCCGAAGTCATGCAACCAGCAGAGCTAGGATCCAAACTTAGGTCTGTCTGGCTCCAAAGACCTTGTTGTTAACAGGAAATGGAAAGAGCGTACAACTCAGTTCTAAGTACTGGCTTCCCAGTAGAATTTACTAGATCAGACTCATATTCCAATTGGTACTAAGGGGGAAAAAGTATGTATCACGTACTGCAGCCCTATTTAATAGATCCGAAACCTGAAGCTGAAAGCGTCTGGCTGAAGTTTGCACAGCTTGCTCACTGGTGGCAAGTCTCAGCTCTGGAGGAGTTCAGTGTTCTTTTATTCTAACTCTCGTAACATTTCCATCTGGGTTAGAAACGGATTTGGAGTTGGAGAGTAAAGCGTAAAGTATCTTGACGTGACAACCGATTGGGCTGTGATATTTAGATTTGCCACATGAGTATCTGTGTCACTCTTTGTGAGGCTAACGTGGTCTCTCAAAACTCTGCTAAGCATGCTAACACGTAAATAAATAGAATCCTGAATATGTATACTGAAGCTCTCATATATTGTATTTCTAATAAAATTATAAAAATCAGGACTTTTTAACTTTTTCTCAGTTGGTGTTACTCATCTGGTTAAACAAATGTATAATTATTGTCAAAGTTATATTCAGGGCAATGAATGTATAACTTTTACATACTTTGTTTAGCTTACCCAAAAGTTGTGTGAAGGACAGATTAGATAATTACGAAAGGTTTTGAAAATGGGAGATGTAAAGCCGTAATAAAATAGAAAATAACTATATGCTAGATTATGCAGTAGAAGCGGTCAACCTTTGTAACACAAAACTCTTAAGTCTATGCCTGGGTCAGATTCAGTTCAGTGAACGGTTTAGAACATGAAAATTAATAAGCAGGTAAAGGGTGCCATCCAGACAGGATAAGCCCTTGGTGCCAGCCCACGAACCTCCTACAGAAGGAGGTACTGTCTCAGCTCAGCTCCGAGGTGATCTAAACTAACACACAACTTACGCAGAGCATCTGCCCTGGAATCAGACTGCTCAGTTTAAATGCTATTCGTACATGTACTAACTTTGTGACCTTAAGCAGTTTTCTTAACTTTCCTAAGTCTCAGTTTACTCATTGTAGTATAGGGATATTCACAGTATCTATTTTGGGGGGAAATAGTTCTCCATGAGACTCACATTTTTCTACCTATCTTGTAAGACACTGACTATCCTTTGTTCCAGACTATTTTCTCAAGGATTTTGTATGCCAAGCGACCTTGGAAGATGCAAATAGTGTCTCCCTTCGGAGCGAAGGGCAGGCATGCTTACTGCCCATTATAAAAGATTCGGGTGTCTGAGCTTAGAGTTCCTTTTTTATAACACAGCCCATGAAGTTCCGTGGGGATGTACACTGGCATCTCCACAGAACTTCGGGGCTAGTAGAACTCTACGAATATGCTGATGTTCATGCAGCTGTCTGAGTGATGAGTAATAAAGTCCTTTGTCTCTGACCCGGGAGTCTCGTATCTTCTGCCAGCATCCAAAAGCTTGCAAATAGAGCAAATGCTCAGATCCTTCACAGTTCTTGACACCTTATAGAATTTAAAGATAAAATGGGGTTGCTCATTTGAAATGCTTAGCACAATTCTTGGTACTTGGTAAGCAGTCAATAAATGCAAATTCTATATTATAACCATCAAGATATGGGTATACACATAAATGGGAATTACACATAAATAAAAGCATGTGTATGCTTGAAATCTCACTAGCAGAAATTTGATCCTGTGTGTTAGGCTTTATATATTTCCAGATGTATACTTTTATATATTTCAGGTACAAATGCCCACCAGAAGTAACTTATATAACTGTACTTTGCCATCAACACCTCAATGACTATCAATATTCATTAACAATCAATACTCATACCAGAGCCTGGTAAAAGGAAGTCTTACATGATATATATTTTATATGATTGGGAGAAAGATTTAAACATTTAGAACATGAGGTATTGCCCAGATAAACCAGTTTGGGTAAAAGGCTCATAACGAGAACAGGGTTTTATCTATCTTGCTAGAAACTGTATTTCCATCACACAGCTCGAGACCTGGTACACAGGAGAAGCCTGGAAAACCTTTGTTGAACAAATGAATGCTATCTTGAGAGAAGTTCAGGGAGCCTTTTTTCATTTGCCATCCAGAAGTAGACTTCGGAGTCATCGACGTGTCCCTGTCCTTGAATTATCCCCACCAGACTTGACAACCTTCCTTTTACCTACTAAAAGGAAATTTCATCAACAGTCTAAGATAAAAAGAAATAATAGGATAACAAAACAAAAGCTTTGACCTACTTCGTTATGCACTGAAAGTCACACTTTGGCAGACAGAAAGGCTCAGTGTTATGTAATTGTCATTGGTGTTTCTCTTAATATTTTAATGAGCTGAGCAACTGACATCCTGGCTGAATACATGACTTTTGTGTGTCTTGTTACTAAGCAAAAAAAAAACAGTATATAAAAATCTTGTCCTTTTAAGACAAACCACAATTCCCTCCCAAGGGCCACTAGGGTTCACACAAAGACGATTCCTGTCATCCTTCCTTCCTCCTCCTTTCTTCTCATATTTTCCTTCCCTCTCGGAGCTGCTGAGTCGGGTTCCAGACTCTTCTGCTGGTTCCTGGATTCAGCTCAGATCTTTCCGAGCCAGGATGCATCTGCCAGGACAGGCAGTGCCGTTTTTAGCCGTTTCTCTTCTCTCATCTCCCCAACCCCCACCCCCAGAACAGCGGTGATGCATTTACTTTAATATTCCTTTTTTCCCTAAGGCTGGCAAAGTTTTCTCCAGATCTGACTAGTTGCTCCAGGCTTTTTTTCTCTCTCTCTTTTTCCCCCTTTTATTTTTCTCTCTCTGGGAGTGATTGATTGGAAACCCCAGGATGATCAAGAGGCAATTTTAGAGCAGGAGAGACTGGTAGCATGGTAAAAAATTGGGAGGAAGCAGCCACACACTGAAGACTCTTTGGGCAATGTGCTATTTACACTTCTTTACCAGCCCCTAAAGATAAGCCTCAGAATTCTCCCCATCACACCGATGGGAAAGGACTGAGAGGTTAAGCCACCACACCAGGTGTAACAAGATACTTGACAATGCCAAGATTTGGGTCCAGACGGTGTGACTCCAGGGCCCACTCATTCCACTGTGCTCCCCTGTCACCCTTGAGCTCAGATCTAAGGGATGAATATGAGTTACCCAAATAAATGAATAAAGGGGAGGGCAACTTCTTCTAGGCAGAGGGCACAGCATTAGACAGAGGCCTAAAGGTGTGACCAGCTTAACAAGTTTGGGGAACCACAATGTCCACTGAGAAGTAACTAAGAAACCAAAAACCTAGCAAACTTCAGAGGCTCATTTACAACATAGTTTGGGAGTAAAAAAAAAAACAAACACACACATAGCATTCATGTTTAGGAAACTCAGGTTGTAGTGACAATTCCATTCCATGTTAGGGTGTTATTTAACCTCTCTAAGTTTTTATTTCCTCATCTGTAAAACTAGGATACTACGTATTTCAGTTTAATGGCAAAGATTTTAAAAAGAAAACGTGTGAAGGAGTTTTGTATCTCCCTCTTAGCTCTCTCCTTCTATTACGGACCACAGGTTCAGAAAAGGGACGCAGGAAGCAACCGTAGAATACTGAACATTCCAGAGGCCTGGGGAGATCTTGCAGGCGGCCGTCAGTCTAGGAGTTATTCTTCCCTAGCCTGAAGTCTGAGAGGTTCATGAGACCTGTCCTAACCCGGCAGCGCAGAGAAAACAGTTTTGCCAAAGGCATTGGTCGAACATTCTTCTGCTAAAGGAAAATTGCACTTTTGACCTCCAGCATTTTATGGATTGCATGAAATATGATAAGAACAGGAATAACTAGAATACGTACCAGACACTATATCTTAAAAAGTGAACTTTGAGTAAATACAGAGAACTCCAGAATTTGTATATCTGCTCTGATCCAACAAGCTGGTGTGTGATGCAGGGCCTGGCTGGTGTGCGATGGGACCCGTGGAAGCAGAGGCTGATTGGTGGATGAGGAAGTGGCTTGTGACAGAAGAAGATCCCAAGCCCAACAAGAGCCCCCTCTCCCAGCCACCACTGGGTTTCAGTGCATGGAATAGTTTGGGGTCATTTGCCATTTAAGCAATACTAGCTGGCAGAAAATTCAATCTGTCACATTTTGAGAGTCCCTCGCTGTCCCTAAGTTTCATTCTAGGTGCTAAAGATACAGCAATAGCCTGGACAGGCAATATCAGTACTGTGCTGAAGCTTATATTCTAGGGCCCGGTTGAGTGGGGATGGGAACCATCAACGGACTAGATAATTTCAGATAAAGTACTAAGTGACACAACAGAGGTGGTCAGAACTATTTGTTAACTAGGCGTATAGATGAACGAGGCCTAGGATTCTCTCAAAAGACCACCTTTGGGCAGCAAGGAAGTCATGCCTCCAACCTTCATCGGTAATGCCATTTACAGTAGTCATTCAGATCCATTCAATCATTCAGCAAACAATTCTTAAGTATCCATTCCATGCCGTGCACAAGGCTAGGCACTAGGGATACAGAAACAAAACGTGTCCCAGATGCTCAATAACCCTTTTGCTGAGGAATCAGCCTGACTCTGTTCTATCTTCCACTGATCTTGCCCACTTTCAGATTCAGCTTGAATGTACCTCCTGCCAGGAGAGACATAAAAGTCTTTACACCGAAAGGCTTGCAGAGCCTTGTGTGGTCCAGGCTTCCCACTGAGAAGTAGGGAGTGACATTTCACATGGCAGGGGGCTCTCCGCTGGAGTGTCCCATCGCCCTGAGAACTTCATGTTGAACTAGTAATGACAACGAAAGTTAATCATCAGGCGAGACTGTGACCAATTCTCTCCCAAGCATGAGCACACAGGCTATTTAATTGGGGATGGGTGACCCAACCACAGAATGATCTAGACATCTAGAATATTTTTAAATCTTAGAAGTTTACCTTCTGTAAAGACAAATGGGAAATCATCGAAGGAAAAGAGTCTTATTTGCTGCTGTTTTCACAGAGCAAGAAAGAATCCTGTGACTACAGTTCAGGTCCCCTAACTGCTGGCTGTCTTGGGGCCAACAAACATGTGTAGACACACACTAATAGTTAGGACTGTTACTAAACAAAAATCGAGTTCAGCTGCTCACCATCGAACACAGGCATATTCTGAAGACAAAGGTTGGTGGGGAAGGAAGGAGGTCTTTATTAAATGTTGCACAATTAGGGGAAGGGAGACTCTGACTCCAGGCCAATCTCTTACAAAATACAGACAAAACCCATTTGTTCCCAAAAAGTCTGAAACCCAAAACCATGCCCCGGAATCTCACTCCATCCTTATCTGTCCTTTTGGGGCCTGAGGATCCCTGGAGTCTGTGTGTGGGGCCGGTGCTACCGTCACCACAACACTGCTTCCCACACCAGGGATCTGGGGCCACTGCCGACCACTGTGGCCCCCTCTGTGGAGGCTCCATTGTGCCAGCCATGGGTCCCAGTGCCTGTTGCCTGGCCATGTGGCTTCCAGGGCCTGCCAGTCCACAAAGACACTGGCCTACATGTTGTGCCATGGATCCCAGAGGAAGAGAAGGGTGAATCTCTGCCTTCCCTTCATTTAAATCTCCTGGCACAAACCTCTGCACACTCCAGGGGCATCCAGCACCACCAGCCAATCTTGTCCTTTTCGCAGTCCAGACTGACAGGTCTTACTGTGACGCAGCACCTCCGCCCATCACCATGTTGATCTTTAAGGTACATGTGCCCATGCTTTCTGGTCTCACTTCCAACCAGCAACCAGAAGGGGGTGAGAGGGCTTTTTTTGTCAATCACTCTCACTAGCCTCATACACACTCTACACAATGACTTCCTCGTGCTGTGTCTCTGCCCAGAAACAGGGAGTCTGTCCTCACACTCTATGCTGACTCGTTTCCCTGGAGAATGCAGCCTCTCCCGCACTGCCTTGGCTCTTCCCCTCTGCTCCTGGCACCACTCTGGTTTCAGACCTAGGCGATCTTATTATTCCTATTTAAGATACGTGAGGAAACAAATTTGGTCGCTCGTATGGGGTCTTTTCTTCTCTAACTCCCGAGACACCTTTGGAAAAGACTCATTTTTTTTGCCACAATATAGACCTCTCTTCCCTGTGCCTGTTAATCCTTTTTTATTTTAACTTTTTGAAGTGAAGAGAGCTTATTGATTCAACAAAACCATTTAATTTGTGATTTCAAAATTGTGACCAGAGAAGACTGAATTTGTGAGTTGTTTACAGATTTGGAAGGTGGAAAACATCCCAGAGGAGTGGCCAGAGAGGCTGAGGAGAGAACACTGGTGATGGGAAAGGAAAACAATCTACTACTAGAGGTTGAATACGAAGCAAATACAAAAACACAATACAGAACAAGAAATGATACTTCGTGTCTAGTTGAAAATGAGCATTTTGGGCTCAGTGTTAATTGTGGATTCTGAGAGTCAGGAGATTATTTTTTCCAGATATGCTTTGGTTTGATTTCTTACTATTTATTCCTTTGCTTTAGGTGGTGGGAACTTATCTTTAATTGAAATGTACATATACCATCACAGGCCCCGAGTGAGGACACTACATAAACTTTCCATTCGGTAACGTTATTAGTGTGGACTTTAACAACTCTTCGATTTTTATTTTGTTTTGTTTCGGATACGGACGAGACCTAATTATAACTTAAGCTCTTCTTCAAAATGGAAAATTCTATCACACACCCTGCATTTAGTACTCTAAACAGGACCTCCAGCCCTATTTTGGGGTATTTGGTAAAACTGATGTATTTCTGGGTATATGGAGAGAGGTGACGGTTCCTTCACTTCAGAATCTCTGTGTGAGGCCTTCAGTGACAGAGCACAGTTGTAATGGCTCATTCTGAAAAATGTAACTGAATATTGTCCTCAGAAATGAAGCCTGGAGCGGGGATTAAACAGATCATGAAGGCAAAGCCTATCTTATCTTCAGTGCTTAGCACAGTGCCTGGCATGGGGGAAATGTTCTACAGACAGTATTTTAAATGACTAAAATGTGCGCTTATTTACATCAGTATATTCATCAAGCATCTGAAAAAACACCAAAAATGGAAGTCATTCCTCTATTCAAGTTTTTCAACTTGCCCTACTAATGAATATTTTGCCGCTGTTCCCACCGGAGGGCAGAAGGAATGGACCACACTCTTCTAGGCCGAGACTTCTGCCTCATCTCTAAAGCCGAAGGATGCCTCGCCTGTAAAGCCGGTATTGGCCATGCCTTGGATTGATCTTTTTCCACAGCCCATCTCCACACCCTTACTTTCTACAGAAGAACAGTAACTAAAGCCCGGGGGAAAAAAGGTCTGAAAATTCGCCAACCGCCTTATCATCCTTTGAGTCATAACATATCCAAGGCCAAGTATGAGGCAATAAGAAAGGATGGTTTTCGGTTGGTTTGTGCTTCACTGTGAGGTGTTTTTTTAAATCCTTATTTGGATGTGGGATGCTGAGAAAATTTTTACTTGCTAGAAACAAAAAATCACTAATAGCTTATGTTTATTTCTGGCATTCCTAACCTTTTCTTCTCTTTGTTTCTTTGCACCTGTCAAATATCTTTTGCCGAGGCGCCACCAAGATGGTGAGCACCCACTCTGCCCCTCCATACTCACCTTGGCCAGACTTGATACTTCACCGCCTATGAAAAAAGTCATCCGCCTTTCCAAAGCACTAATAATCAGTCTAGATTTTCTGAAGAATGCTCTAAGAATACAGAGGTGGCACAGAAAAATGTCATCAAAAAACACCAATCACCAAGTCTTTCTTTCTGTATATCACTTGTTCTCAAAACAAAACACAAGGAGAGCCCTCCCAGACTGATAGAATTTGGATCGCTGGGCGTGAGGCTCAGATTTCCTAGTTTTAAAAACTCTCCAGGTGCTTCCAATGTGAAATTAAGGTTGAGCAACACTCTATTTTCTCTTATATCTCTTTTCTTACGCAAGACAATTTCGCTGTCTCCTTACTCAAAAATGATATCCTTACCCCCTTGACCCCACTCCAGAAACCAAGATTCCTCATCAAGGTCCATTCTCCTTAGAAGGCTCTAGGTAAGTAGAGAAGTAGTTTTCGCCACGACAAATAACTTTCTTCTGGTCATGCATGGAATCAGTATCTTTTAGAATGAGCAAGGCATATCCCCTTGTATTGGATCCAGGGACACATCTCGTACATAGAGAGGAAACTGCTGTGTTATTTTACAAAAAATACCCTTGGACTACACTTGAAAGATGTACTCATCAACTCTGAGGCAGAAGAATTTTGCACTTGAGTCATGCTAGTAAGTGGTTATATATCCACTTTGCAAATACCCAGAAGAAGAGATTTTCCTTCCTTCAGCAAACTCTTACAGCATGGAACAAAAATATCTGCAAACGTGTTAATTAGCTCAGCTTGGAGGAGAGAAGCCATGAGATTAGACTCCTTCTTTGCATCCTCCTTGTCTTTGTTGCCTTTCTGTTGAATTCCGGGCTGTACTTCTGTGCTCAGGAAAGGCAATGAGCTATAGTAGGAACAACAAGGAGTCAGTGAGAGCCAGGGATTATAAGGTTACAAGGAAGAGAATCCTACTCGAGCTAGTTCAGGATTCTTGACTCTTGTGCAGCAGAATCACCTAGAGCTCTAAAAACTTCTGGGTGACTTTCATTTAACATATCTGGGGGATGGGAACATGCACCCCTAGTTCTAAGTGCTACACACACACCTGTCCCTTGATGGCTGCATGTGCTTCCTGCCTACAGAGCTGACTCTTTGGCTACCATGATGTCACAGGGCCTGTGGCTTTGGCTTGCCAAGACACCAGTTCTGGCCCCCAATCTACAGAAGCCTACAGGACCCCACTCAGTTCAAATGATGGAACAAATAAACCTGTACACCGCACAACAAATAAATCAGCTCCTCTTTGATCTTTGTTCACATCCTACCACTTCTAGATGTATGACTTTGGCCATGATGCTTAGAACTCTAGATTCTTCTTCTGTAAAACAGATACAAATTTCCACTCATTGGGCTGGTGTGGGGATTAAATGCAAATTTGTGTATTGTAACTCTCACCATGCCTGGCACCTACCTAGCTGGTCTCCCTCTCTCTTCAAATAGAGGAGAGGCTCAGAGTCCGATGTGCTGATTCCTTCACATTGACATGAGCAGCACCCCCGTGGTACAGAGTCTTTCCACAGAGACCCACGATGTGGTCACATGAGGCTTGTTGCTTCTCTCCCTTTTCTCATTTTTGCCAATAGCCATTTTCATAGCTCCTTACAGAGAAGAGAGGAAAGTATCTGAAACTCAAAGTGCTTTGGTGTACTTTTGTGAGAGTCTGTGTTTGAGAAGAAAACTAAAACTAAAGGCCAAAATAAAATGGTGAGGGGCTGTCTATGAATTTAATTGATCTGTGCTATCTCAGGGTTGGCTACTGTAACCAATTGCCACAGCCCAGGTGGCTTAAACAACAAACATTTATTTCTCAAGGTTCTGGAGGCTAGACTTTGAGGGTGAGAGGCTGTTTCCTGGTTCGCAGGTGGCTGCATCGCTTCGTCCTCACGTGGCAGAGAACAAAAAGTGCAAGGTCTGACATCTCTGCTTAGAAGGACCCTAATCCCACATATGAGGGCTCTAACCCCATAACCTAGTTACCTTCCAAAGGTCCCACCCCCCCCCCATAAACTCCCACTGAGGGCTGAGATTTTAGCCTACAAGTTTGGGAGGATGATAAACATTCGGTCCATGACAGTGCCATCGTTCACTGCTGTGGCCCTGAAAAGGCAGGCACACAGTAACCACATACTGATCTGTTTTTGTTAAAATGTACTCCATATTTTCATTTTTACTTGTTTTTGATTCTGTAAGTCTTCTAAAAGCAGGTAAGATTAAACATAAATAGTGGGTCTTAAATTATTTTATCTTTCTTCCCCGTCTGTCTCCTCCATGTTTCCTGTTTCTTTATTGGGTGGAATTAACACCTTGCCCTCATTTTTGATAGCTCCGTGAATTCCCAGTCTTCACCAGCCCTACTTTGTGCTAATCTTGTTCCTTTCTGCGTTTGGTCGGTGGAGAGAATCTACAGCTTTCAGGATGTGCCTCTGTCGGACGGGAACTGCAGAGGAAATTCTGACAAGGAGCGTTTTTATTTGATAAGCCTTCTCATGGAAAGTCAAGTCCTTTCCTTGCCTCACCAATCAGTACAGGTGGTCGAGAAGCTTTTTAGATCTTTTTTTTTCTTCTAGGAAACCTTGCACATCTGGAGAAAAGCCTTCTTATCTTTTGCCACGTTGTTCAAAGCTTTTAAGAAAAGGAAAAAAAAAGGAAAACAGCAAAGAGAAAATCTGTTTTCATCCAAAGAGGGTTCCAAAAGGAAGCCCCGGATCGCAGAGAGATATTTAGGGGCGGGAGGCCATGTTCTTTTGAGGTCAGACAGCTGTCTCTTTATCATACTGACAATTTCTGGCTGGGAAGAACATCTGAAAAACATGTTTTCAAACATGAAAGGTGAAGTAGCTCCTTACCCTGCCATTTTCTACTCTGGTCTCTGCAGGAGTCCCTGCACACAGACCTCATGCTCCAGGAGTGCAGGCCCACCCCTCCAGCGCACTCTGCTTTGCAGCCTGTTGGAGGATCTCTCACCCTCCCGTCTCTCACAACTCCACTTCTCATGGTGTTTTGAGTTTTATACTTTATAGATGAGAGAAAAATCCGTCTCACTGACAGTGTTTAAATGGCATGTTGGCCCCTGCAGAAATGAATAAATCATCAGATCCACTTTGAAACTGGGAACTAAAGGGCATCATAGACCACCAGAACTTCGGCACCTCACTTAGAATCCTCAGCGATGCTTCAGGAAGGCATTTTTACGTAGACATGCCATGGTCCTGCCCATGGCCCTGAGAGGACCTAGGGTCTCCATTTCCACTAGTCGGAGGGCCCAGACATGAGCCTCTCTGGGGGGAGGAAAAATAATCTTAGAGTCAATAATATTCACATAATAATAACAGCCAATTTTATTAAACTCTATTCCAGGTCCTAATTTAAGTGCTTTTGTGGCCATTATCTCATTTAATCCTCCCAGGAATTCTATGGGTTTTTTTTTTTTCATTTTCAGAGAAGGAAAGAGAAATGAATACAGCAGACCAGAAGTATCTATGTTACGCGTTATGTGTGGTAGCCATAAACTGGGAACGATGTGGCTATGCATTAATGGAGAATAACAGAAATGCTTTTTTCAATTTAAAAAAAGCAATTGACAATATAATATTGACTTTAAAAACAACCCCCTTCTAGCCAGAAGGAAAGAAGACAGAAGGATCAAAAGAAATTTGGCTATAATTTAAATTAAACACAAGGTAGAAACTAGGAAACCTACTGCCTCTCAAACAAAACTCTTGCCCAATTCTAGACCAGTTTCTTGGAAACATATATGGTTTACTGGCTGTCAGGCATGACACCCTCTTGGGATGCTGACCGAATATCTAGTGAAGTGAATAGGTAGGATGACAATAATTTATCATCCAAATCAGGGTACTTTTAAGAGTGAAAGAGGCGCTATCGATAACTGTCCTGGGCAACAGGTATAACCCACAACTATCTGGAACAGACCAGGACCCATGGTCACCTGTTCACAGGAGGCCCTACAGCGAGTCCCAGACAGCCCCACATACGGCTGTGACTCCGATTCCTTGCCTCCAGGGCTGCTTCCTGATCTAACATCTTATTACTTCATCTATGTTTTCATGTGTTTTGTCTCTCTCCTTCTCATCTTCTGACTGACTTCCCATACCTCTGCCCCAGCAAACTCCTGGGGTCAACAGCTCCCACCCACGTCTCCAAGGAGATGAGACCGTCCTCCTCTGAGGACAACAGAACCACAGGCACTGACTCACTCTCATCCTGTATGGACTGCTACATGAACGCTGCCATCTCCATGGACTAAGAGCAGGCAGAACAAAGCCGAAGCCCAGGACTCCATGAGGAGAAGGAGCCTGGTGTACAATCTATTCAGGTTTGCTCAGGAAGACCAGGTAGTCCTAAGCTCCAGGGGACTGGCGAGATGGCAAAGAGAGGCTGAGGGAATCCAAAGAGTAAAATGTAAGCTCTATTCCATTCAAATAGTCTCAAACATTTGTCAGGAAGAAAGCACCAAGCCCTGACCCTAAAAGAAAGAAAAATCCTCATTTTATCCTCTTCAGAATGAAATAGAATACAGAGGGCAGATTCATCCTCTCCTCTCCTTGCTCACCCACCACCACTCCGCATCATATTGGTCACCAGAAGCCTTTTATGCCACATAAAATACAGCCCAGGAGACAGCAGGCCCATCAATTCATGAACTTATATTTGTATCCATTTCATGGGGTTCTAAGGAATTCTATTTTCATGGAATAAAAAAAATGTCATTTATAAATATTGCACAAATGATGTATTAAATCCCTCTCCCTCACCTTTTCAATGGTCATTTCTTCTACTTTGTGATGCTTGGATCAGTTGTAACAAATGCTAAATGCTTTGTCCCAGACGGAAGCCCTCTCTTACCCAGCTGGTTGGCACCCAGGCCAATGTGCAATTCAAATCATATCCCATGGAAAAGAACAGCTTCCCGTAGAAAATGCCCCACGGGACAGCTCTAAGCAGGTGTTTGCCCTGAGTTTTCTTCCTGGTTCAGGTGTGGAGAGGGGGGAAGGGGAAGGGGAAGAGGGAAACCTCAGAAGGACCCCAAGGACTTGGCTGCTCCACCCAGAGTCCCTTGCTCTGTGCTTCCACTCCCACTGTAAGGCCAAAAGTAGATGTAATGGAAAGGGTAAAATTTGAGAAAAATCTCTTTTCCTCACCCCGTGGTGGGGGTCAGAGGAAGACAAGTGGACAGACAGAGTGACCAGTGCTTTCCCTGGGTTACTAATCATTAACACAGGTGGCTGAGCTGTCTTCTGTGCCTTTAGTCACAACTGGGCACAGATGAAGATTTCACAGAGACATCCACAGGTCATAGTTGGCGCTGGAATAAAGTTAAAAATGGTATGTCTTCTCAGGGTGTCAATACTTTAATTTGGAGGATCCCATTAAACACTTAGGTCAATTTATTGTGAATTAATTGGACTAAATTAAGTAGGAAACAATTTGCCATTTGTTTATCAGTGTGCAAATTATTCAGTGTGGGAAGAAAAGGAATTCGACATTTGTTGAGCACTTACCACATGAAAAGCCCTGCACTGGGCACTCTACATTCAGATGCCAATGAACTTCAGAATAGGCCTCTGAGATAAGCAATATCACATCCATTTCACAGAGGAGCGTGACTCAGAAGTGTTAAGTAACTCCTCCAAGTTCCCACAGGGAGGCAGCAGAGTGAAAGAGCTGGGTTCAAAACGAGATCTGTGTGAGCCTGGAAACCACCCTCTTTCCATTTGATCCCAAGTCGGCAGGAAGTTTCCAAATGTATGAACGTACTATACACAGGACTATGAAAAATGACGCATGTATTATGAGTTTGTCATTTACTCATGCCTTGTCAGATGGGTAAAAAATATGTAGACAAACATCTTTGTGAACTCCTAACAGCAGAGGACAGGGAGAAAGATAACTAAGGGTCCGATCTGGTTGAAACTTTGGTTCAATGCAGCCATTTAAATTTCTTTAGGTTAATACTCCCTCTCTCTATATAAAAGTCCTTGGTGACCTAGCCAGCGTGGCTCAGTTGGTTGGGCGTCATCTCTCAAGCCAGGGCACATGCCTAAATTGCAGGTTTGGTCCCCACTTGGGGTGCATACAGGAGGCAGCCAATTGATGTTTCTCTCTCACATCAATGTTTCTCTACTTCTCTTTCTCCTTCTCTTTCCCTCTCTCTTAAAAAAAAAGAAGTCCTTAATTCATTTACACTTTCTTATTTAGTTTTTATGCAAGTTGATAGTTATGTCTGCACTCTAACAATAAAACATGTTATTCTCCTAAAAAAAAAAAGTCAATAGTGATTTTTCAGTCTTCCATGCTCCTTCCTGGCTCCTTTCCAAGAGGGCATCTGAAAGTTGAATTATTGTCCCCAAATTTTGCAGCGTCATGGTGGGTGGGATCAGAGGCCTCCCTCATGACATCCTCTAGCTCCCTGGTCTGCAGGACCTTGTCATTTGTCCATCCAGTTGCCATTGCCCAGCTAAGGTCTGCTGCTCCTGCTGCTTGCAGCTTGTCCTCTGGTTCCACTTTGAGCTTGGTCCCAGCGCAGTCTTGCCTCTTGGCTACCTAGGAGCCTCACCTGCACTCTTGTTGGGTGTCTTGCTGGAGCCTCTGAAGAGGTCTTCCTACACATCTCATTTGGGCTCCAGACCAGCGCTGCCCTGAACTAGAGGGAAGTTTTTCTTATCTGTCCATCTCAACTCCCCGACACACTCTGACACACATAGACACACACATGCCTCACTTGGGCCCCTGGCAAGATTGCAGGCCAACACCCCCAGCATTGTCAGGGTTCCTCCCACATACAATGGCACCCCTACATGCCTTCAGGGTGACATGGAAGCCAGGTGAGCCCCTGGGGACTGAACTCGGGCCCTCCCTCGCTGCCCACCTGAGCCATGTCCCATTATTACTCTACTGTGGCTGCTCCTGTTTTCAACATCAGCACAGAATATTCAATCAATTAGTTGGACTTCTGTACCCACTCTTAGATCAACTCATCCGCATGCCCAGCCCTTGCAAATGTGGGCCTTAATATTTTTATATCGGTCACAAATTAATATCAGGAGAGGTCTTCAGACCTGTAGGAGGGGAGGAGGGGGAGGGGGAGCAACCTTAAAATGGCAATCTGTGGGTTGAAAGATTTCTGCACCGGGAGACAGCGAGGGCCTGCTGAATTGTGCCTTGACAATAGATTCTTGAGAGTGTTGGAAGGAGAGCAGGGGCATGCATTGTTTCTTCTTAGGTGTTGGAGCAGCTTTTCTTTTTCATTTAAATCTATTTTTCTTAGTGCCACTTAGAGTACGATGATAGTCTGGTCACTGCAGGCCCACTGGGCCAATGTACAGATGAGCTTTAGCCCAGGGCCGGCCGCCTCTCCCACCGCAGCCTCCTCTGCTTCCCTCACCAATCTGTCCTCCCCTGCTCTGTCCCCAGAGCAGAGGCCACTGCACTGGGCATGCCCTGACTTTGCCAACCCCACGCTGACCTCCCACATCTTTGACACCAGAGGGTGTGTTTTGTGCCTGGCAAATCCAGAAGTAAGCTTTGATTTTCTTTGATTGTCCTATGCAAGTTGTCAGATATCTAATTTCAAATACTTAAGTCATTGGCCCTACCCAGGTATCTCAGTTGATTAAAGTATTGTCCCCACAGGTCAAGGTTGTAGGTTCGATCCCCGGTCGGGGCACATATAAGAATCAACCAATGAATTCATAAATAAGTGGAACAACAAATTGACATTTCTCTCTCTCTCAAATCAATTTTTAAAAAAATTAAAAATAAAACAAATACTTAAATCTTTTTCTGAGGAACAAATTACAAAAATACCAGATGTGTAAATATCTGGTAATAGAAACTCTCTCTTTTCTCAAAATGTATCTCTGAATTTTATTAAAGTAATCAACTAGTCCTAAGTATTTCCAAACTTCTATGGTTACCTTTGTTTAAATATCCAAATAAAATAGTTCAGACTCTCATGGAAAGGCAAGACTGGTCCTTCTCAGAAGCTCCACTGCCACCTCTCAGTTGAAACTGTTCTCACTAAACTCTTGACGTTACCAGCGCAGCATCTCATCACCTGAAACCAGCACCCTGTCTCCCCTGCACTCAGCCATTTGTCTCATTTTCCCAAAGCATCACTCACACAACAATGTTGTAAATGCCAAATTTTATTCATCCGGGGAATTCATTCATTCATTTAGTAAATATTTATTGAGCACCTACTACAGACGAGGCCCTACAGAGACCCTGTGGATTCAGCAGCAGAACAAAGAGACCAAAATCTCTGCCCTCATGGAGCTTACATTCAAGGGGAAACACTCGGATGATAAATACAATAAACAAGACACTGTGCAGTGCATCTGGTGATAGTGAGTACACAGAGAACAGCAAAGTGAGAAGGGAGGTACAGAGTACTGGGAGGAGAGTACTGGTTTTTCTAAACAGAAGAGTCAGGAAGCCTTGACTAAGGAGACTTTATGTTGAATAAAGTCACCAAGGAGGTGTTGGAGACAGTTATGCCCATGTCTGGAGTGAAGACGTGCCAGGCAGAGGCAGAAAGAAGCACACAGCCCCTGAGGAAGGAACAGCAGGAGGCTAGTGTGGGTGCAGTGGGAGAGGTGTAGGGAGAGCCAGGGTGTGATCAGAGCATTTGTGCATGCCAGTAGAATGGTGTAGCAACGTCAGCTTTTACTCAGAGTAACTCAGGAAGCCAATTAATTACTGAAAGAATCAAAGATATGGAACAGGATGAGGGGTTTGGAAGCTATTACAATAACCCAACCATTGTCACAGCAGAGTGGTGGTGAGGGGTGCTTATGGGTTATGGGCACATACTGAAGGTGTGCCCACAGCGTTCACTGATGAGTCAAATGTGGACATGAAAGAATGAGAGGAACAAGGATGAAATCAAGGCTTTCAGCCTGTGCAATTAGAAAGATGGGGTCATCCCTTACTGAGATGGGGGAGAAGGGTAGTAATAACACAGTTTAGGAAAGAATGTCAAGTTGAATGTCAGGCACGGGGATTTCTCCCTGGCCACGTCCCTCCACAGTCCCTGTCTATGGCCCTGTTGCCAGGATCCTCTGTCTCCCTGTTTTTTTTCCTCCATCTGCACTTCCAGGGTCCCAAAGGCCTACTGTAAGCTGCTGAACTTGAATCTCCAAGATCCTTGTTTTATATTGTGTGCCAGCGAACAATTTAGTCCTTCCCATGTGATGAAAAAACTGAAGAAAGCAAGTTCTGGGACAAATTGATTACAAGAAATGTCAGAGTTTTATTTCAAGTTCACTGCAAGGGGCTGAGACCTCTGAACAAGGCAAACCAAACTGTTCTCCCTTGAGAGAAATATTTATGGAAAAGGAAAAGGAAAACAGAGGAAGAAAAGAATGCAAAGGAGGAAGAAGGAGACCTTACAAGAAAGAAAACAAGGAGGAAGCTGAATAAATAAAAGCTTGGTTGAAGATTGTTATTAGCCCCATGGTTTCAGTAGGTGGGTAGGTGGGTGGCCATCCAACTTTCCAAATGCGGTTCTTACCTAAGTAACTTCTGTCCAGTATTTGATTAGAAATGCTCATTATTTCCCACAAGACACCTCGTACCTTCCAAACTATGCAAGAACAGCTCTATCCCAGCTGGTGTGGGGGCCATGTTCTTTCTTGTTTCCCTTCTCTCTATCCACAATCAATAGACCTCAGCAAGTTTGTTTTTTTTTTTCCTAAAAAGAAATGGGTGTTGCCCCTTCACTACAATGTGCAGAATGACAACTACTTCTTTGTGTCTAGCCATGACTTCTTCCTTCTTTCAGGTCATACTCCAAAGGAAAGGCTTCCCTGGCCTCATATTGTGGTATGATAATTGGCCTCTCTGCCTTCCAGCCTGCTTGCTCGTGCACTGGGCTCTTTTGCTGTGGACTTGAGGAGGTCAGCCAGGGAGCAAGGAAAGCACCAAGCTCTCAGAAAACCAATCTTTTTTGTTTGCTTGCTGGTTGTTTTTTTGTATTTTTAAATTATAGTTTATATTCAATATGATTTTGTATTACTTTAAGGTGTACAGAATAGTGGTTAGACAGTCATATATTTTACAAAATGTCCCCTTGAAATTTCCAGGGCCACCTGGCACCATATATTTATTATAATTTTATTGACTATACTCCCTATGCTGTACTTTACATCCATGACTATTCTAAAACTACCAATTTGGACTTAATCCCTTCACCTTTTCAACCAGTCCTCCAGCCCTCTCCTCTCCATTTGTATCTATGGGTCTGTTTTAACTTTGTTCATTCATTTATTTTGTTATTTAGATTCCACATATAAATGAAATCATATGGGATTGGTCTTTCTCAGAGAGCTGACCTTCTG
>VMDR010014650.1:0-23259 GCA_007922815.1 Macrotus californicus | reverse complement strand
AGTAGAAATGCTGAGTCACAGCACGTCTTAAAGGCACAAGGGGCGCTGGCTCTCATTACCTTGCAGCCACTGATCCAGGGTGTTATCAATAGCGCATTTTACGACAGGGAGAAACTCCGAGTTCATAAAGAGCCCCCGCTTGGGGTAGCTCTGCATCCGCTCCTGATGGCTTCTGGAACTGAAAAACTCTAACACCAACTTTATCTGCCAGAGCTCAGATGTCTCAGACATTTCTCTTCTTCCCAGTCTTCTCACAGCCTGGAGGAGAGAAAAGGACAGCTCTTGGGTAAAGGCCACAAGGGCAAATGAGGTCACTCTGGGTGCAGTGGCTCTGAAAAAATAAAAACCCAACAGGTCTGTAGCCAGTCACCTCTGGGAACCCAGGGTGGGTGTCATGAAGTGGCTGGAGTGAGGCCAGGGACCCCAGCATCAGAAGGCTAAAGCAATACTCCTGATTATACTGCTCCTGGGACCCAAATGCAAAGCCCCCAGGGTGGCAACCAGACAGGGTATTCTTCTATAGACACCTGCTTGTGACAGCAGCAGGGTGAAGGTCCCCAGGGTAAAAGGAAAAGACACTCCCCAGCCAGCAGCGGGAAACAGCCTGGGGGCTGGCTGCTGCAGGGAGAGGTGCTGTGGAAAGCAGTGCCAGTGTGAATGTCACACTGACACTTTCTAATCAATATTGTCAGACACCAGACAGTGCTGGCATTCTGGGACCACGTGATCACACTGGACATTGCCTTTTAGTTAGAATGTTACCTAGCATGTGATGATTTTCAGGTCTAGGGGACTGTCCCCTGCCTAAATGTATTTCCCACTCAGCTTTTCAGTAGGGATAACTGTGCCATTACACAACTTTGCTTCAGCTACTGAGTCCCAAATGCTCATCTGAGAACTCTCTGTATCATATTCACCTGAAGAGCCACTTAAAAACTGTAGACTCTAGACCTCATCCCAGAAATTCTGATCCAGTAGCTATGGAATGAGCTTCGAGGATCTGCATTTTTAAGATTTCCCAGATAAATTTTAGTCAAGTTAGAAAACGAACAGCTCAGCTTAACTTCAAGTTGGGATGTGAAAGATATACTATCAAAAAGCCTTATGTGTCGCTAATGACCTAGAGTGAATAAACTGACCTGATCCTTCAGGAAAGCTGTGAAGCATCATTTCCTGCATTGTCGGGTTCTTTCAAAACAGCAATAACACACACACAAATTGAAAATTAATTCCAGCTCCCCACACTACAAACGTCCTATAACCCCTTGCAAGCTTCACCACACAGGTGTACAGGTGGCTGCCTTCAGCAGGATGCAGTGTGTCCACCCCTGCTCATCTGCAGTCTCCTCCACAGAGAGGCTCTCAGGAGGGAGGCCAGAGGCCAACAAGGGGAGGAAGGGAAGGAATGTTCTCCCTGGTTAAGGAGAATGGGAACCCTAGTGTCAGCCCATGAAGGCCACTGCTGTCATCATCAATGCCAAGCTTTTTTGATATGCACAGAGCTTTCCACTTTTTAGAAAGTCTAAATGCAGATGAGAAACTTAAAAGAAGAATACTTGGGAACCTAACCTTACTGTTCAGGATACGTCTCATCAGAAGTGGAATGGGCTTCTGAACCATACCTGATCCATTGCTATGTATGCAGGCAGCATCTCCGGGGTCTCCTGAGTAACACACTCGTAGAGTACTGAAGAAAAGAGATCCAGAATTTCCTGTTTCTGTGAAAAACCAGAAGCTATCTGTAGCACATCCATGTACACTCCAAGATCAACTCAAGAAACAACTGTACAGCAACAGCACGGCCCACTGTTCAGCTCTGCCGTGACTGACGGACAAGGGTAAAACAAGCGGCTCTTCATAAAACCACAGCACATGCAGAATGAAACATCAATAAAACACAACAAAATTAAGTCCCGCAGGAGAGTTAAGGATGTGAGCGCCATGGAGGAGAAAATGGGATCGTGCGTTGGGTGGTGCTGGCAAGGGCAGGATCCAGAAAGGGGACCCAGCACCCAAAAATGTGGCAGGCACACTGAGCAGAACAAGTTTGGGGAAGGCAGCAAAGCCACATCCAACGGGGGTTAGTGGCAGAGGGGTTCATCAGAGACCTGTGGCCTTGGGTGCAGTGCTTGGTCTTTACTGGCTGGGATCTTGGGCACGTGCCATCTCTGAGTGGCAGTCTCCTATCTGTCTGTAAACCCTTGTTGATAAGGCACCTACCCTCAGGATGAGAACTACACGAGAAAGTTACAAAGCATGGAGCAGAGTGCCTAACTCAGGCATCACTCATTTTACTGTGCTTCGCCTCACCGCTCTTCACAGGTGTTGTGTTTTTATTAACTAAAGACAAGACCCTCCTCCAGCAAAAATATGACCTGCGCGTCACTGCAAGACCAACATCACCACAAGACCTGTGTCACCACAGTGGCCTGGAACTCAACCTGCAAAATCTGAGGTATGACTATACCCAGTAAAGAGTCAATAAATTAGAAGAGACAAGTTATTCCTCTTTGCCCCCTGACCAAGAATGTAAGGTAGTTTCCATTAAAACCCCACTTCTAAAAATGAGGAAACTGCCTGTTGGAGGGGTTAAAAACTTTCGCCAGGCCATACACACTTGCAGGCAACAAGCCATCAATCCCAGATCATCTGACTCCTCTGTCCAGGCTTTGCCCTCTGCAACAATGGATTGAATCAGTGAATGGGGAAACCTGAACCCTGAAGAAAGCAGTTTTAGAACCACAGTAGAAAGAAGGGTTATAAAATACAGAGGAAACAAAATTAATGAAATTACATGAAAACAAGAGAAGGGTGGTAAACACTGAAAACATAAATCAGTACAAGAATGGACATAAGAAAGTTAACCACCTTTTAAAAATTAGTGTCTTAGAAATTTTAAATTGCTCCTTCTATCAAGGTAGGAAGTTACTGAATTTAATAGTTTTGGAGCATGGAAAAATCTGTATTTGCCATGCAAAAATCACCCAATGTATCTGAAGCATGTCATCAACGTCAAACACAGACAGGGGTACTACAGAGTTTTTGATGGTGTCCACAGACAGACATATGAACAATTTCTACCCTTAGAGCTGAGCAAACATATACATACCTGACCCATGTTCACAGTGGGTTTGCAGAAATACTCAGCAAATGACAGAAGTGCTGGATCAGAAGTAAATGCTGAAATCGTTTCAGGCTAAAAAATGAATAAACAACAACAAATGTAAGTAAAATAAAGAATTATTTTCTTTATGCTTCAAATGGCAAACTTGCTAGAGCTTCATCAACCTGTTCTCAGAAGTTTTAGAAGCTTTTTGCACGAGCTAACATGTACTATCAAAGGTCAATAATAGGTCTTTCTTACAAGCTTACCCCCCAAAAAGCTTCCCCCTCACTCACTGACTAACTGAAAAGCAAACTAGACTGTTACTGGAAAGGTAAGGAAAACAAAAATGCCAAATAAACCACTCGCAAAACTACAGACACTGGATGATCCCACTTACGTGGATGCCTGTCATCAAAATCAGAACATAGAACGGAGGTTGCCAAGGGTGGGGCGTGGGGTGGAGAGTGGGGAGTTACTGCTTCATGGGGACAGTTTCCGTTGTGCAAGAGGAAAAGAGTTTTAGAGATGATGGAGGTAACAGCTACAAAATATGAATGTACTTACACCACTGACTTACTTACACAGTTAAAAAGTGTTAACGTAGTAAATTTTAGATGTATTTTACCACAATAAAAAAATTAGAAAGAAAAAGATTATCACCCAAGGTTCAATACTGAAAATGGAACATGAATGTATATTACCATCTTCCACTAAGGCTTGGATTCTACTTCTGAACTCCCAGCAGTCAGAAAACTGAGATGTCTTTTAATGTTCATACACTTTCCCCACTCAAACGCAAGTCTAAACTTATTTTCTTTACAAACTGGAGTATTTTAGATGGGCTGTAATCTATATAAGAAGCAACAGTGCTAATATGTTAAACTTTGTCCAAAATTCCTGCAAAAGTATTCCTGAGCCTATCGAGTATTGCCAAACAGCATTCACTGATGTTAAACAACTGTCTCTCTTCAAGCCCTGGGGACCTATTTACAGACTCGGTCATAAGTCGCCGACCTACAGTGAAATACGAGTTGAATCAAAAGAGACTGCTGCCCCTTACTGAGAAAAACAGACTGCCACTCAGTCTTCTGCTGCCACCGAGCTGGTCCGTGTGCTGCTTCGCTGGGTAATTATCCACAGGGGTCCTGACTACCTTACACCGTTTCTAACGCAGCTCCAGCAGGAACACATTCGCTCATGGAATTAGTGAAAAAGGGCTAAATTCTGAAATTCTGATGGCAGGTCATGGAATACATTTCTAGTGTTTCCAGCTTATTTGAGTTCTGGAATGTAGAGCAAACTATGTAATGAAGCCTTGGGAATGAGACTGCTTTGTAAAATCTTTAACTATTTATTCCAAATATTACTGATTAGCATTCAGATACTTGGAGGATAAAGCCAATAAAATAAGGCTAAGCCTGTCATCATTTTTATCCTCATCAAGATGTAAGCAATGAATTGAAGTTTAAAAATGAAACTAAGTGCTACCTTGCAAAAAATGTTTTTCTGTTTTACCATAAATTAAGTAAACCTTGGCAGAGTTGAGGATTAATCATTACTAAACTAAATATTTTCATAGTGTTAAGATATATTGTGACTACTCCTGCCGCTACATCTGCTGTTAGAGCCCTGGCAGACGGCCCATGTTTTATCACGACTGCCACTTAAAGCCGCAAACAGACGCAGGGTCGTCCTCTCTCTACAGCCTGCAGCGACAAGAGGGAGCAGACCCATCTCAACAGCGCCACAAGCTGCTCCAGAAGCACAACTTCAGAGGGTGAATGGGTGTGGAATTCTTCCTCGTTCTTCTTCAGTTTTTACCAGCCCACACTACCTTGAACGCCCGGGCCTCAGAGTTCCTGTTAGCAACGGTCTGAGCCAACAAACTCTGCCATCCCATTGGATCTTCCTTGTAGGAGAGCTGGCCTGCTCTGAGCTTAACATATAAAACCCCATCCTTGGAAAGGATTGACCTGAAAGAAAACAGGAATGAATTTAATATGAGGTATTACTGGTGGTTCTTGGTCAGAAACATTATGGTTCCCAATACCATGTTCTTATGAAACGAAGTCTCCACCATTTTCCACTAAAGTACATGATTATTTACAATGTCTAATGTTAAACCAGGCCTTACAAAAGAGCTAGAACAACTTCTGTTTTCCTTTGGCCTCTAGATTCATGGAACTTGTTAAATAAGAAGGCATTCTGTCTACTCATGTGTGAGCTTCCAGGCAGTATTTCACCTGACATGTCTTCATGTCCCCTGTGTCCCTGAGGTTTGTTATGCACGGGTCACAGAGGCGACGAAGCGCTGCCGACGGGTGTGCAGCACAGAGAAAACGATGCTGCGAATCTGAAGACAGACCACCACCACGTACAGCCGTTATATAGAGCGCGGAGGAAATGGAAAGTGGGACTAAACTATAAAAACTTGTGTAAGCTTGTTAAGTTTTCTGGAAATTTAAAGGAAATATTGGAAATCTGGAAATTCTGGAAATATTATTTATACACCACTGCAGGTATAAAATTATTAACATTCTCTGTTCATTAAAGAAATATTTACATATGACGATTTCTACCCAAAACCAATCTCCCATACTCTTTTCATTTTATGACAACCAGCAAAGGGACACAACAGAAAGTGTCATCTGACAAATACCAACTCAACTGTCATGAGTTTCCTTTGTGGAAATACACATCGGTCTTCTTTTCTTAAGCTAAATTGTTCATCATTGCTCCAACATGTAATTCCACTACTGCCCCAACTTAAGTCACTTTAATTTCTCAATGAATGAACATAAATATTTAGAGCTTTATTTCTACATCAAAGTTTTCATTTTCGAACACAGCTGTTTCGGAGACACTGTCCTGGATGAGAACTAGGCGTGGCAGGAACCATTGTAGGTAATAACCTGTAACTTACACCTTCCCATATACCTCTGCTCACCCCACAGGGACAGCTGGGAAATGCATACTTACTTCAAGTGCTGTGTTCCCCTGCTTAAGTCTATGAGCAGTTCCCAGTATCGTGGGCCTTTAACTTTAATCTGCCAAAATAAATGTGAATACAGTCAACCCAATGCTGGAGAAGTGCTAGTCTCACAAAATGAGACCAATGCTTCACAGATGAAATAAGAAACCCTGGGCAGGAAAGAGATATTGAGAGGTTAACAAGCTCTATCTGCAGACAAAGATGCACGTGAGCCCTGTTCTGAGGCCACCTAGCCTATCAGGAAAGACCTTCGCGAATCCCCATGACAGCTCCTTTGGGGCGGCTTTCCTATCTCCTGCACAACTCTAAGAATGCGGGGAAGGGACAGGACCACCATGTCCAGCCTGAAGGTGGCAAGAAGAAGCCCCTGAAGCAGCCCAAGAGGCAGGTCAAAAAGATAGATGAGGAAAGTAAGGCATTCAAGTAGAAGTAAAACGAGACGAAAAGGAGCTAAAAGCAAAGGCCATGCATGGGGCAGCGATCCCCAACCTTGTTGGTGACAGGGACCGGTTTTGTGGAAGACAGTTTTTCCATGAACGGGCTGGGGGGCAGAGTGGAGCTTAGCCGGTAAGTCAGGGAGTGGGGGAGCAGGATGAAGCTTCCCTTGCTTGCGCTCACTTCCTGCCATTCGGCCCAGCCGTGGACTGGCATGGGTCCCAGCCCAGAGGTTGGGGACCCTTGCTGTGGGGAAAGGCCCCTCAGCCACAGGTGGAATTAAGAAATCTGGCAAAGGAGTGAGCTGTTCTTTGTGGCTGGGGCAACAGTGATCCCTAATTCCATTCCTGTTTTAACATCTGGATCCCTGTCGTAACATCTGTTGCCACCTAGAGCTAGAATGAAGTGTTGTCCTGGAGCCTGCTGTACGTTTAAAACTAAACTTTTGTAAAAATAATAATAATCATCATCATCTTGCAGGGGCTCCTCCCTTTAGTTCTTCTCACTCCGCCGTCTCAAGCTGGGCTGTGAGGTCACGGTAAACCCAGCCCAGAACCCTGCCAGTGCATGTTCTTCCGTCTGCGTTCCATCCCAGATTCTATACCTCCTGGAGCCAAACCCACTCATTTTGAAGGAAAAAAACAAAACACTGTGAAAGCACAGGCTTTTGTTCAGCTCTCTTTTGTGCAGGCTTCTCTGGCCGAATTTATCCCTGGGAGGGTCTCCCTAAATCACACCCAACTTACCTGCTTTAAAAGGTGGAGCTCCGGGAGAAGGGTGGGAGCCATCAGTTCCTCCTTGGTTTGCTCGTACCACTGAGTGCCCTTCAGAAACACAAGAGAACAGCTGTTCACTACGAAGCTAGGGCAGTGATTTTCAACCTTTTTCATCCCACGGCACACGTAAACTAATCACTGAAATTCTGTAGCACACCAAAAATAAAACAAAAAATGGAATTATCTTCTGGAAGGTGGGGCCCCCGCTAGGGGAGTGTTCTAGGAACCCATCTGTATCAGTGGACCAGCTGGCGTTGTTATGAGAGGCTGTGTTCAGCTTCAGTGAATGTTTTTTGAGGACTCTTTTAACGCGTTTGCCCACTTCATGATGGCTGATTTATGAGCGCACCTGCCCACACTGCACGGAGTGTTCATCAGTTTTGGACCAAAAATGGTGTGACTCCCAAGCCCCACCCTCCCTATTCACCCATTCTCCCCCCGAGTGACTTTTTTTGGTGTTTACCAGATGAAAAAAGTCCTCAAAGGGAAACATTTTGCCAATGTGGAAGAGGTGAAACAAAAAATGGCAGAAGCACTAAAAGGCATCAAAGTCAATGAGTTCAAAAACTGTCCTGAGCAGTGGAAAAACATCTTGACAGGTGTGTTGCATCAAATGGAGAGTACTTTCAAATTGACTGAGGTTTAAACATGTTAATACATACACAATTTTTTATAAATAAATTGTGAGGTTTTTTGGGTTCCCTCTTATATTTTTTACCAATCTGACAAAAAAATAGGTATAATTTTGATTCATTCACCCTGGACAGCTATTATTGTGCTGGCTGTTGTCACTTTTTTATTTCACAATCTAAGGGACAAGAGGTCAGTGTCCCTGACTAAAGAGTCAGGTACTGCATGGTTTTAAAAAATTCTTGTGGCGCACGGGTTGAAAATCACTGCGTGAGAGGAAGCTACAAAGAAGAAACATCTCCACTTTACACTTCTCCGTCCCCGCAGCGTGTGCGCAGCATGTACGCAGTGTGTGTGCAGTGTGTGCGCAGAGCACCAAACAGCACACAATCTTCTCTGGCCCTCGAGTCTCAAAGGGCTCAAGCCCCTGACTCTGTGAGCCCGCACTGCCTCCTGCCACTTTGAGACCCGCACTCCAGCGCCTGCAGCACTGCCAATGTGCACTTGCCACACCTCATGAGGCCTTCTCTGCTGGGACCGTGCCCCTGCAGTTGGCACATCCTCAGCCCAAGCACAGTGGCTGCTTGCCCCCCTCCTCGCCCCCACACACACACACACACACGCGCACACACACATCACAGGACGGAGCGCTTCTCTGTCCCACCTGCTGTCCGCACACACCTCTGCTTACCACTCTGTTCTTACGGCGTCCAAGCCTGGCTCCCCAATAGATAGACAAGGAATATGACAGTGTCACATTCTGTATCCCAGACAGAGCCTAGCACAATTCTGATACATAGAAGGTACTTAATCATTTTCTGAAAAAAGGAAGGATACACTATGCGTAATCTACTCCTACACCTAAATCAAGGACCTCTCATCAAACACAGGACCGCTGGCTTTAAAGCGCTCTGCTAACAAATCTCAGAACAGCTGCAACTCAGTTTACTTTGTAGAACGCTCCCATCAGCCACATAAAGTTGACAGGGACATTTTCAAACAAGCCTAAGGATGAAGGAGCGGCTGTTCGTCTCTAAGATCTTAGGCCCACAGACCGTAAATGAGCCTGACTGTCCGGAAGGATGAGCAAGAACTTCGAAGGCTTCAGTTCGTATGAGGGTTCAAGTCACTACTGTCATCTTTTAAAGGACAATACGTTTGAAATACTCTGACCTGCAAAGATGGGTGAGTGGTAATACAATTACAAATCAATGACAGGGGGAAAGAGTTACCTTATATGTAACTTCTAAGAGGGCATAGCAGGGAGTATTTGTGTCCACATCCACAGGCACCAGCAGCCGTGGTTCTGCAGCCAGCACATACAGGTGCCGCAGAGCCTGGAGATGATACCTGTGCACCAAAAACAGACAGGAAGTAAGCAACAGGTGACAACAGCTTGAGCTCTACTCCCTGCTGTGGTCGACAAGCTACACCAGGCAGACGCTAGCGTGCTATCTTGCAACGACAGCTATCCTGAAGGAAGATGAGGTGATCCAATTAAAAAGTCATGGAGCAATTCTCTTTAAAAAATTACAGATATATGGCCCTGGCTGGTGTGGCTCAGTGGTTGAGTGCCGGCCTGCAAACCAAAGGGTCGCTGGTTCGGTTCCCAGTCAGGGCACATGCCTGGGTTGTGGGCCAGGTCCCCATTAGGGGGCACATGAGAGGCAACCACATATTGATGTTTCCTCTTCCTTCTCCCTCCCTTCCCCTCTCTAAAGAAACAAACAAATAAATAAAACCTTTTATAAAAAATAACAATTATAGACATTTCATCCTTTACCAAAGAATTCTTTTCAAAAAATTATTTTTAATTTATTTTTAGAGATGAGGAAGGGAGGGAGAAAGACATGAAGAGAAACATGGATAGGTTGCGTCTCACACAATCCCAACCAGGGACCTGCCCTGCAACCCAGGCATGTGCCCTGACCAGGAATCGAACTGGACACATTTCGGTTTACAGGATGACGCCCAACCCACTGAGCTACACCAGCCAGGGCTGCACAAGAATTCTTGAGTTTTCAGGTACAAGGTTTTATAGGGTGGTAAAAATCTAACATGAAAACACGCAGTAATAAATTGATCACTTCTAAAATCAGTTTTTAAATTTCCTTTTCTGCTCAACATGGGCACCTCTTTTTACCTCCTAAGGGATTTACTTCTAGGTTTTTGTTTTTCTTAAGCATTGGTAGGGAAGAAGGGGGAGAAAACAGCTCCAGTTTCCCTCAGATAGGAAAGCTCTTCTACCAGGATGTACAAACACACACCCCCCCCCCCGAATAGAGTGCACCCAAAAATAATGTGTGAGGAAGTGACAATGTTTTTCTTTCTGTGTGTATGCTGAGTTTTCAAAAAAAAATTTAACTTTAAGATTTGTTTTAAATAAGAATTTAATCACACACAAAAGTTTTTACATTCTAAGATCCCAGGAAAGAATTGAAATGAGACTTCACATTATTTTTTAAATTTAGTTATAGCAATACCCTTCCTATTCCCACCAAAATCTACCCACCCCTAACAAACCTATTAGAAATAAAATCAATCACGGCCAGGAAGAAAACCCCTGATATTTGTCAGTCACATAAAGGTTCTCTGCGTTTAACACCAAATTGCTTTGTTTCAAATAGTTAAACCAACGAATACTGTGACCAGCAATAGTGAGTAGCCAATAGCCAACCATAACAACCCAGACATGCTTCCTGACAGTAATGCCCTTGTCCATCAGCTATCACGAAAGCTTGGGCTTCAGTCAGGCTACTTTTGTAAAAGAAGTCTGGCTATGGGTTACAACGCAGTTCAAAATGCCGGCTTCGTTACCACAACGAGGCTCATCCCTGGGCAGCTGTTAGGGGGCCTTCAGGTGAGAACACTGGTCACCTCAGACGTCACTGAGATGTAAACAGCTCTTTCCTTCCCTACTCCGCGTGCAGGAGACTGGCAGCACCTGAAGGCCTAGGGAAGCAGAAGCGCGGGTGGTTCTTCGTGCTCTGAAGGCACAGCTTCTGTACCGTCAGATTGCTCCTACGGGTTTCTACGGGTTTGAGGTTCTACTGCTCACTGCCACTTCTAAACTAACTCTGACTTTTCTGCGGCACTTTGCTTTTCTTGTCCCTTTCACGTCATTTACATAAAACTTCTTGGCATCCATGTAAAAGGGGAAAAAAGAATTCATATAGGCATTGCCACTAAATCAGACAAATTTCTCTCTTGGGACGAATTATAGCGCAAAATACACCATCTTCAGCTCCTCTTGGCTACCATCTCTTGCTTAAAGAATATTTCCCTAGAGATGACCCTATTGACCTACTTCTGGGTTTGGAGCAGTTCTACTGGTTGGAGCGCAGTGGAAGACCACCCAGACATCGGATGTCCAAAGTCCTCTTCTGGTCTAATACCTTGTGAAAGAAACTTCTTAAAATATTTAGCCAGAAAGATAACTAAGTTCAAGAACACAGTAACGCTACTTTGGAAATGAATCCACGGAACCAAAACATGATCAACTTATCCCCTTAGAGAGCTTAAAAAAGATCACACTGAAGACAGAACCACTGGACTCACCGATTGTCAGTGCTGTGAGCTGGGAAGTGCGGGTAAAGGGCGCAGAGGAGAGCAGCAATGGAGGAGTTTGAGGTGCTCAGAGAGTACCTGCAAGATAATCGTAGGAGGTGCAGACGGAATTAGTGACACTGCCAGACTTTCACGGCACTCTGGAAAACCAGGCAGTCGGGGTCCTTGCTGGGACAAGGCCGAGGCCTGGAAAGTGTGTGTCAGTGCCATGAACATTTGCTTCTCGGTCCACACACCATCTCAAGATCCTGTACTACTTAAAGCAGGCGCACAGTTCCACGAATGTTAAATGACAAAATCTGAACTAATTAGCCAAGCTTTAACCTGAAATGAGCACAGTACTGAGGACCATGAGTGCGACCCTAGAGATCACAGACATTCCAAGTCAGGCACAGAGCACACCCCCTTCTTCTCCAGTTTTATCTACACCTATTTGTAAAATCATGGACGTTAAAACACAAGGGTTTTCAATTAGGTACCTCAAAATTTTTATTTCTGTCAAGCGTGAGCAATTCCTCAGACTGATAAACTAAGTAAAAAAGGCAAAGTTATCACTAAAAGTTGCAATGATTGTATAAATAACTGTTTCTCAAAATACAAATAGCTTTTTTTGTTATCAACGATAAACTTATTTTATAAAATCCACAAACTCTTAGTAAAGCAAAATCTTTTAAAATCGTCCTTAAATTACTTTGATGTTGCTCAAATTCAGCATGGCAAATGGGCAGATTAAAGTTCCAGTTCACCTTACAAATATTTTGAAATACAGATGGTACAGGACATCATATAAAACTACTGTGGAAGCTACTCAATATACGTATATATTTTATTATACACACACACACATCCCACAACCTCTGTCCCTGTTTCTGTTTTCAAATAGGGTACGAATTCAGCATTTGTCACACACACATATTTATTAATTTAGGAAGAAAAGACGTCAAAATTTAAGGAAATACTCTGACACGCGCACTTCCTCTTTGCCTTCTGAGGAGACCAAACCCAGAGACAAGCACTAGAGTCGGTGTCAGGAAGCCCAGGGCAGACGTGAGGGCGCAGCCGTGCGGTCGGACTCAGGTGCTGTCACCGCGCAGCCACTAGAAAGGCAGGTGCGGCGCAGGAGAGAGCCCAGTCCACACGGAGGAGCGAGCAGGGTCACACAGCCTGCGATGACGTGGTGGGGTCAGTGAGAGAACACAACCAATGCAGGGGCTTACTTTGAAAGGAAAACAGTTTTAAAAATCAAAAAATAAGAATTTTATACTAGCATTTCTTCAGCCATTCTTAATTCTCAGTGATTACAGAAAGAACAAGTGCAGAAAACCTGTTAAAAGGGCATGCAACCTTTCTGACCACCTCCACTTTCTATGCTCTGGAAAGGCACGTTCCAATGTTTAGTGCAGTCTGAAAGAGGACAAATAAGGCGACGTGACGTGTAGAACCTGCATCTGTGCACCAAGGTCACACACACTGGAGCAGAGTGGATGCAGGGGAGCACCACATTCACAGCCTCGAAGACTCAACACTGTGACGTCGGTACTGAGACTTCAATTCCTCCCAAGCCCATGCACAGCCTCAGTGAGATTCTGATCAACGTTTTAGCAGGCTATTTAGTGTGGCAATCACAAAGGAATTCCAACAGTAACACAGCATGGAACTACAAAGCGCCAAGAACAGAAAACACACTACTGAGAAAGAAATCCCAGTATGGAGGGTTTATTCTACTGTGTATCAAGGCTTACTACAGAGCTACAATAATTAAGAAAGTGTGGTATTGGTGCAAGTATAGAAACATAGACCAACTGAACATAAGAGCCCAGAAATAAACACATGTCTAAGAACACTTAATTTATAACAAATGTGGTTCCTCAAAACAGTGGAGAAATTACAAACTTCTCAATAACAGTGAGCCAAAAATATCAGTTCCAGGGAGGTTTTAAATCATAATAAATGGAGAAGCTAAAAAACTTCTGGAAGACAAATATCTTCATTGGGGGGCAGGGGGAGGTAGAAAAATATTTCATCAGGACAAAAAAGTACAAACTATGAAATAAAAATAATAATTCTCCTCATCAAAAGACATTATTAAGAGAGTTAAAGACAAGCCACAGAGTAGGAGAAGGTCACTACAACATGTACAGCTGACAAAGGCCTCAGGGTGACAGTGACAAGGCAAACTTGGAGTAGACAGGTTACAGAAACAGAAAGGACAGAGGCTGACAGGGGCTGGGGAAAGCCGAACAGAGGAGTTAACTGATTCAGCTGTGTATGAGTTACAGTTCATGACAAAAACATGAATACACCTAATACTGCTGAACTGTACTGTTGGGGACAACTGTGTGGTTTTGGAGACTATAACCTCGTGAGAGCAGGCCTTGAAAGAGGCTAGTAAGTCTCCCAGAGAGCTGGAAAGCACAAGTGGCAGACACCACCTGACACTAACACCGAGGGTTCCGGTGGAACTCAGGCCTGAAATGCCTGCTCTGCCTTGTGACAGCCCTGTTGATATGAACCAGACAACTAAGTTCAAAGCATAAGGAGTGAACTCCTTGTCCTCTGAAATACGGCTTTACGACCATCTGGTGTCAGCACGTCTCACCGGCCCTGACCAGAGATGATCTCTGTGTTTCTTCAATTGCTATCTGTAGATAACGTCAGTTTTGTATGACTACAGCCTTTTGGACATTGATTGATAAGCTATGCATGTATGCTGTGTACCCCTGCACAATCGGATCCCAATAAAAGCCGTTTCGGAGAAGGGCTCAGGGCCTTCCCCACTAGAGGGAATCACCACTCCCTCTCCTGCCAGAACAACAAGACTGTGTCTGGGACGACTTATTCTCATCCATGGCAGCTGGGAGAGTTCCGCTGGCCAGGGTTCCCCACACTGTACATTTAAAAATATTTAAGGTGGTACATTTTATGGCATTTTACCAGAAATAAAATTTAAAAAATAAACTAATATGAAAATAGGTAGCAAGAGATCTGGATATTACATAAGGTTTTCCAGTTGGTCATTATCATTATTCAGGGAAATGGAAATTAAAACCACAATGAGATACTACCACCAGAAGGCTAAAATTAAGGTGGCTAACAGCAAGTGTTGGCAAGGATGGGGAGCAACCAGAATGTCATATAGTGCTGACGGACATGTAAAATGGTACGGCTACTTGGGAGCACTGACGGCACTGTCTACAGAAACCAAACATGAACACACACCCTATGATCCAACCCCACTGAGCGCACAGATCTACATACAATAAATCAAGGGCATGAACAAGAATATTCATAACAGCATTATTCATAATCGCCCCAAGCTAGAAATAACACAACACATCCATCAACTGCAGAGTAAATCAATAACTGTGGCTATCGATCCCTATCACACAATGGAATTCAACAGCACTCTCACAAATATAATGCTGAGCAAAAGAAGTTATGAAAGGATACACAGTGTATGATTCTGTCTGAATGTCAAAAACAGGCAAAACCAATCGAAGGTGTGGGAAAACCAGCAATAGTTAGTGGCTGTCTTTGGGCAGAAGCACACCACCAGTGACTGGGAGAGGCAAGGCCAGAGCAGAGAGGGTGTCTCAGCTGTCGTGATCTACGCAGGACGACTGCAGGTGGCTCACTGAGGGGCAATCCTCTGATTGCAGTTTTGTGTGTGCATTCGGCACAGGTCATTAAAGCCAGGGAACTCTTACAAAAAGGTAAGGTGGTTAGGAATGACGGATGTCGGAAAGAGAGCGCGAAATCAAACACTAAGAAAATCTCACAGGATGTGTTGGCTGTAGTGTTTGTGACCTTTATGAGAAGACACTTTAGTAAGAAGGTAAAATCCTTCAACGGTGGGGAACACGGGGCTTAGCAATGAAGTGCTGGATTATACACTCTTCTGAGAAACGCAGTGACGCTAAGTATGTTAAGGAGAGGGTGCTAACTCTAAGTAGGGCATAAATTGATGGTTAAACCATAAAAAGGCCCCTTTATACTGTAATGATGCCTTCAGATAAGGTAACAGCTAGTCAGAATCAAAAATTTTCATGCATCTTCAAATTCAAAATAAGTCTCTCTTAAAAATAGATCTTGCTCATGATCTCATCAAAGAAATATTCATTTACCTTCCTCCTCCCATAAACAGAATTCCAAGGGCCATGTGATGGGCTAAGTGGAAACCATAGTTCATTTCGCCACCTGTTTTCATGTGCAAGAAGCGACAGAGCTGCAAAACCTTCAGATTCCCTGAGCCAGCCATGACCATGGCCAGAGACAGCAGCACCACACTCAGGCATGTTTCCAGGTTGTAAGGACCTGTCTGGAAATACAAAAAGAAGGCTGCTGTATTACATTTCTTTATTATCAACTGTCATGTTACATTTCTTTTTATTAATTTTTACTTATTGATTTTTAGAGAGAGAAGAAGGGATCAAGATAAAATGAGAAACATCGATTTGTTGTTCCACTTATTTATGTGTTCACTGGTTGATTCATGCGTGTGCCCTGACGGGATCAACCTGCGACCTTGGCCTACCAGGACAATGTCCTAACCCAGTGAGCTACCTGGCCTGGGCCAACATTATTTTATTATCAACTGTTGTATCACCTTTCTCCATTCTCAAAACTAACATGGCCATCATTAGATTACAAATGTTTATAACTTTTAAAACATCTATAAAAACAAATATTTTCTGTGATTATGAAATTTAAATTATCAAAAAGGTATAACAATTACTTGGAATAGAAACACCCAAAGAGAACTTCTATAAACACTTGCCTTTCTTTTTCTCCAAATCTTTTCCTGTATTTATACACATATTTTTTCCAAATGAAGTTGAGATACTACTATACACAGTATTTTTAACCTTTTTAATCTATTATAACAATCTCACAACAAATTCTCCTACAACACGATTTGATAGGCCCCTTGTCTAACAAGGTACAGATACACTATAATCAAATTTATTTAACTGCTTTTAGACGTTTTGATGTTTCCAGTTTTCTCACATTATAAACAATGTTGCATAAATCTGTGTGGATTTTACCAGGAAATAAAATCTTGCAGTTTTCCTATCATCAGAGCAGCAACTCCTTAAAAACAACTCCATTTTAACTAAACGCTAATTTCAAGGCAATTACCAACATGCAGTACTGAGACAGAACAGCAGATGGTATGACAATCCATGCAGGGTACGGCTTTTCTTATTTATTCTCTTGTCACAAGGTTTACAGACCTGTGCACCCTTCAAGGGGAATCATATTCTCACCTAAATAATATCCCAGAACAAAAATAAAACTTCAAATCTCCCATTCTGAATTCAAACAAACTGCAGGGACTGACAATATACAAGTAATTGCATTATCTGTGAATTTTCTTTGAGTTTAAGACTCAAAAAAAAGACTTACCACAGAAGCATTAGGTGCAGACAAATAAGTCATAAAATCTTTTGCAAATTTATGCTACGAAAACAAAAGAAAAAATTTAAAGTCAGGAGGAAGCACATTAAGAGTCTGTGAAAAAAGAGAAGAGAACAGAGTAAACTGAGACACTTCTTACCAAGCAGTTAAATGCTGATAAATTTTCTGAGCCCGCAAATCGAAACCCCAGAGACAGGCAGGCTCCTGCAATTATGTAGACGTGGGCTTGCCTAGAGACAGATTGTGAGAAACTTATGTTGTTATCATTCCGCCTTAAAACTCACTGCAAGTGTTATCTTTGGGTAAAATAATAACTCTTCCTGTCTCTAATGAGTTTCCATTCTTCTGGAAACGCACAGTTGTGCCTCTATTCAATCGGCAGGTGCCTGTGCCGTTTTCTTTGGCAGAAACACCATGTGGCCATTACTGACAAAGTGCACCTCTTGCCTGCATGTTTCATATGCATCAAAAAAAAAAGGAAAAATATATCACTGCCATTTTTTTAATGGAAAGGATAAAAGAGGAACATGTACAAATTCAATCTCCAATATTAGTTTTTGAAAGCAAGAGCGCTAACTTCAAACAAACAAAAGAAGTCATCTGTCTGAGCATCTGATCAGCAGTGGTTAGAACCACAGGGGCTTGGAATTACTCAAAAGTCAAGGGCAGTACTGCTCTTACAGAGCACATTCCTATTACTCATCTGACAGATGCTAAGACAGCTCGTTTGTATTTCACATTTCATAACTTACGACAAGGTTTCCAGATTCAAATCCTCTGAGCAAGGCAATTCAATTTCACTGAGAGAGATACTATTTTCTCTTATGATCTGTCAAGATACAAACCAAGAATGCCTGAACGTTAATATTCAAGTTACAAATACTTAACGATCTGAAAAATAACACACTCCTTATCTTGGCCATGTTTACATAAAACGAGCTTTGCCAAACCTTTTCATTCAAAGGCCCCCATTGTAATCATGTCTGTGCGACCTAATTTCAAGTCTAAGATGGCCCACATGAGAACAGTAACCGAACAGGACTAAATGAACATACACTACAGGACTTAAGTACATTCTGAATCAACAGCGGAGCAGTAATATCTCCCACCAGTGAGCTGAAATGAAAGATGCCGGCCACAGAGGAAAGCTGGGGCAGGGGTGCAGGGCAGCAGCACAAAAGGAAAAGGCACTTGGAGAGAACCCTGCTCAGCGTCAGCGACACACACTTGGCCGTGGGCGTTCCTAGCACGCAGCTCACAGAGGTGAGGCTGGCCATCAGACTGAGTGCGCGAGTCACACTGAAATGTCAATGTGCTCGTCTGCGACCACCACGTAGAAACTCACCTCTTTCCTGCAGGTGGTGAACAAGAACTTTTTTTAAACCCAGAAAATCTAACTTGAGTAACTAAGAAGGGATTTGGTCTGCTTCACTTACAAATGACAAATAAAAAAGAAAAGGCTGTGTATTTTCTAAACATACGAAAGCAAGTACACAGAACAGAGAAACTGATGATTTATTCCTATTATTCTTTTTAGAAGACTGCTCAGGAGAAAAACATTTCAGGATGTTTTCTATGATAAAACAATAAATATTCAGGAATTACTTACAATATAATCTTCTTATATACTAAATATCACCAAATCAAAAAACTTGAAATACCCTTTCTCTCCGATAATCTCAGTGCGGCAAAGCAATTATGTTGGCTGTGCAACATAAGCTGGTAACTACCTTCCATCCTTCTTCCTTTCCAGGTTTCAGTTTCATTTTTGAGGGCTATTTACTCAGAAATTGAGTGACATTCTGAAAAGCTAATGTAACTCCAAAGTAATATATATGTGTATATATTTGTTTGGCAAAAAAAGTCCATTATGTTTTCTCTGTAAAATAAAAGACACTTTTCATTTTCATAAATAACTTTATTGATTTGGAGATTTTGAGTATGTCGCTGTCTCCCGCTATTGGCTTCTAGTGGGCAGAGGCCAGGGCTGCTGCTAAACACCTTCCAATGCATGAGACAGCCCCACAGCAAAGAACTGTTTGGCCAAAATGTCAATAGTACCAAGAAACTGCACAAACCACCTTTGACACGTTCGATCAGTCACAGCACCTTCTCCGTACACCACACAAATCTTTTTTTGCATTTCAGTTGTGTCTTTACCTTTCTTGAAATAATACAGCATAAGCCGAAAATGGTGCATATCTTATTCCATCTTCAATATTAAAATGGCTGCACAAAAACTCACCAATTTTGGTGCTTTTTTAAAAAATGCATGCTGGTAAGAGAGCTGTCACAACACAATCTAACAAAACCATTTCTAATGAAGTTAAAGACAACTCAGCACTACTAGAGCCACGGTGCAGAAAAAACGTAATGGACTTTTTGGCCTACCCAGTGTGTGTGTGTGTGTGTGTGAGAGAGAGAAAGAAAGAGAGAGAGAGAGAGAGAGACACGGACTTGTGTGTGTGTGTGTGTGTGTGTGTGTGTGTGACCTGATAGCAGCATTTGTAAGCTCCTTTTTGATCTTCATAAAGAGCTTGAAGGCCTGCGTTTGAATCCTGCAGGGCCATGCACTAGCTCTGTGACCACAGGCAACTTTCCTGACTGCTCTATGCCTCCCCTGTAAGATCAGCATAACAGGGTTCCTACCTTCTAGGTTTCTGTGAGAATCAGAAGACTTAATCCACTCAAAGCTCTTAAATTAATGCCTGGCACTCAGTAAGTCCTTTACATAAAGTGTCAGCTGCTATTATTATTATTGATCTATACCACCCCTACCATAACAGCACGTCGATCATAAACCATGTAAAAGCACCACTAAGAGCCCGGGTTATAAACAACTGTATGGGGGGAGGGGGAAGCCTTTTCAATCTGGTCCTTTTCACCTTTTCTATGGTCTCCTAATATTTAAAAATACCAACACTATAAAGAGTAACCAAAGGGAGAGATGTAACCCTTCAAGGGCAAGTCGAGGCATGCAGGAAGTTGAGTGAGAAAAGCCCAGTGGGGACTGGTTCTGAAAGTAGGGGTGGGCTGGGCGAAGTGAGGGAGATGGGGGGAAACCAGCACAACTGCACCAGCCTAGATAATAAAACATTATTTAAAAAATAAAAGAAAGAAAGAAAACTATGTTGAGATGTGTCATAAAGTTAACAAAAAATGCACTGTCATTTTTCAGAATAAAAAAGAAAAGACCAGCAAACTCCCATCCACGGCAAAAACCTCAAGATCTGAAACCCTGCAGCTAGTTTCACCCTGACCCCACCCAGACAGGCTGGGTGACCCCGGACCAGTCAGTCCTCTGTCACTGTGACAGTGATGTGCTGGGCTCTGGCCGTTGGGGCTCGGGGAAAAAGACACTAGTTGCTAGAATAAAAAAGGTGGAAAGGAAACAGCAGCTGACTTTGAGGAGTTTATGGCACAAGGACGCACAGACATGTGGAAGAGGTCATCGCCCCCACCCACACTCAGGCAAAGTGCCTAAACCACTCACAGCACAGCACCACACCCCAGTCAGAAGGGGACAGTCTTTCTGAGGAAAATGACAATAAGGTGCCTAACATATATTTACCTTTACAATGATTTATTTAACTAATATATGCATTTAAATGCCACAGGTTAAAAGGCTGACACACAAATAATTTCATATTTTATACCAATTGTATAGAAGCAAGCAATCAGAAAATGAAATTCTACACAAAACTTCCACTTGCTGTATAATAAAAGAATGTAAAATATTTAGGAATAAACATTAAAAACTGCTCAAGAACCTTAACTTTCTGAGAGAAATTTAAAAATGGAGGGATTCTATATACTTGGACTAAAGACTCAATATTTAATTATCTATTCTCCATACACTTATCTACAGATTTAATACAATTTCAATTATAATCCACCAGACTTTTACATTGATACTAATAAGCTGATGCTAAATTTTATATGGAATAGCAAATGACCTAGAGAATTCACAGAAATCATGAAAAACAACAGAAATGGCATACATGCACTACTTCAGGGGTCCCCAACCAGTCCTCATGTGCCCCCCGTCACACCCCTCCCTGCCCTGAGTTCCAGGAAACCAGTCCCTGAGGTCAAAGGGCTGGGGACCGCTGCACTGCTGGACTGCAGAGCTCACTGCTGTAATCGAGAGGACGACGCTGGCGTGAGGACGGACAGACGAGAGACAGACGGGAGCGCATGAGGACGGACAGACGAGAGACAGAAGGGAGCGCATGAGGACGGACAGACGAGAGACAGAAGGGAGCGCATGAGGACGGACAGACGAGAGACAGACGGGAGCACATGAGGACGGACAGACGAGAGACAGAAGGGAGCGCAGGGACAAACCCGCACTCACATGCCCATCTGGCTTTGACACAGGAGCCACAGGAACTCAATAGGGAAAAGTAGGCGTTTTCAACAAATGGTGTTAGTATAACTCAGTACCCATACTTTTAAAAAACGAAAACCTCAATGCCTACCTTAGGTCATAAACAAAATTACTTTGAGATGGATGACATAACTATACACAAAAGCTAAAATATTGGAGATTTTAGAGAAAAGAACAAGTGACTATCTCCAAGACTTAGAGTTAGGCAAATGTTTTTTTCATAGGACACAAAACACAATACCCATAAAATAAAAAACTGATAACCTAGTCATTATCAAACTTTGAAAGTCTTCTGCTCAGCAAAAATATTACTAAAAAGATGAACAGGCAAACGAGACTGTGAAGAATGTTTCCAAAACATATATCAGAGAAAGAACAGGCTTCCCTATTAAATATATTATATTATATTAAAAATATATTTAAAATATATAAAAATATATTTTATATTAATATATTATGAATATATTAAAATTCTAGCAACTCAATATCTTTTTATTATACATTTAACATAAAAATACATTTTAAAAAATGCTCACCTGAGGACATGTTTATTGATTTGGGGGCAGCGGGGAAAGAGAGAAAAACACCGGTGGGCTGCCTCCCACACGTGCCCCACCCGGAGATCGAACCCACAACCTTGGCATGTGCCCTGACCAGGAATCAACCTGCAACTTTTGATGTGTGGGGTAACACTCGAATCAACTGAGCCACCCAGCCAGGGCAAAAATGAATTTTTAAAAAACAGGCAAGAGATAGGAACAGAGGCTTCACACAAAAGGATATATAAAGGAACTATGAGCAAATGAAAATGTTCCCTCATCATCAATCAGCAGGGGATACACACGGAAACTACATACTAAATATTACAAATGTACCAGCAGAACTGAAATTAAAAAGACTAACACCACCAAATACGGACAAGATACATAGCACCGGCATTTTCAAACACTCTTGGCCAAAGTATAAAATGGTACAAACTCTGAGAAAAGATTAACCAGTTCTTATAAAACCAAATACATCATCTACTCCACACCTCAGTAATTCCAATCTTAAATATTGACTCAAAAAAAATTAAAACATAAGTGCACAAAAATACACGTATAAGAGTATTTATGGTCTTAATTCACAGTGGCTAAAACCTGGAACCAGGAATCCAGCAAAGGGGATGGAGAAAGAGACCGGCAAGTTCAGACAGTGGAACAGCACTTAGCAGTGAACAGCATGGACCATTAGTATCTCACAATCCTGAAAAAGTCTCATACAAAGGTGCACACTACAGGTGATTCCACTAACATAAAGTTCCACATCAGGCAAACTAACTTATTTTGGAAAAGCAGCAGGAAACTGGTGGCCTTGGAGGAGGGCTAAGTGCACAGAACAGATAGGGGAAGAAGGGGACTGCTGGCCATTTTGATGAGTATTTGTTTCCACGAACATACATTTTAGTCAAATCTTATTCAATAGTATACTTAAGATCTGCACTTTTCATTGTACGTAAACTTTATCCTAAAAGAGGAAGAATGTAAATAAACACTGAATTCTGTTATTGATGCATATGCTGAAATATTCAGGGAGAAATACAGTACTGTGTGCAGCTAACTGAAATGCGACCTCATGCATCCAAAATGATGAACTGGGTAGAGAGTAAGTGGACAGACATGCACTCAAACAAGTTTACACAGTGAAATACTAACTGCAGAATCTAATCGGAGACATGGGTGTGTCCACACAGTTCTTTCAACCTTTCTTTATTTTGAACTTTTTCTTATGCAGATATTGGGGGAAATACCCTCAAGCATTCTCAAGGACAAATAGATGTATTTTATAAATAAAATGGAATTGACACCCCCAGAAATGGACTGCTGATTAAAGGACAATATTTATCATAAATATTTGATCAGGAGTTTTTATGGAGTCTGCTTACAGTCTTACTTATTTGTGACTA
>VMDR010014649.1:0-23262 GCA_007922815.1 Macrotus californicus | reverse complement strand
GTGCTTCATCAGGACCGTGGAAAGTTCTTTTCTTCCTTAACTGTAGGTAGAGAACTGTTCTTTTCCAAACACTACTTCATTATCTTTAAGTTGAACAACTCTTTTGCTCTAATATCTGAAGTACTTTTCATAAGGCAAGTTACTATATTATTATCCTTCCGTTAAGAGTCAGTGTAGGTGTTAAACCACCGCTTTTTCTTTTCAGCTGTCAGCAGATTGATGAGGGTCGTTAGTCTCCATAAATCACTTTAAAGTTTATTTGCATTTTCCTTGATGACAAGCAAGCAAAGGAAAATAATTGCACTCTTCAATGTTCATTGGGGTATTCTGAGAGCTTCCTGCAGTCAATTGCTGGCTGTGATAAAGAACAAGAAGCACCGCGCATTCCTCGTATCTGATGGCTTCACATCTTAGACTCTGTCTCTTCCCTTACAAACATACAACTTAATGTCCTCGAATGGGTTCTTATCCTTGTGCTCCGTTACACCCTCTCACAATGTTTAATGCTAGAGCTTCAGATGTGAAGACTTAATGTAATCTTATTTCACACTAAATCAAACAATTTTTATGTGTAAATCTTTCTACTTTGCAAAGACAGGAAAAATGTGTTTCTGACTGATATTTTCCCCTCTCTACTAATGCTGACTGATGGAGAATGGCAACCATCGCTGTAATTCCTCAATACTGTGTCATATCATGGACAGTTACATAGCAATTAAAAACAACCCTATGGGCACCCAAATTAGAAGAAAACAAACCTGCAGCACAGAATAACTATGTAGCCGTTATTAGCTTTTCAGCAGGACTCTTGACTTTACAAAATGATTCACTACAGATTTTCTTTAAATAGTAAGCTCCACTAGTGCATTTAAGATGTAATTAGATCTGCCTAAATTAGATTTGTGCACGTTTCAGGAACTGATTCATTGCACAAAGAAACGGCAAACCCATGTTTGCTTTGCTACACAAGGCAAAAACAGCAAATACACATATGCTTTATCTAGAAGGTGCCAAACATCCAGATGTTTGGGCCAACCTGGATATTTGACCATGTGTTTGAGTACTTGTCCAGATGCTTAGTACAATCCATCTGTGGTTTGGAGACCTTCTAACACAGTAGGAGGACAGAGGCACAAATTTGCTGAGACATTCCCCATCTTGCTAAAATTGATCATGGCAATCCTTTTACTGCTTGTGGCTGGGCACTTTTAGAAATGACCACATTCAGTGAAAACTTTACAGATGCCATTCATCACTTTAGTTAAATAGAGAGGTAACCCATTTTCAATGTGTTGAAAAATCTATGTTAAAGGCCTAAAATGGGTACTTTAAAATTAATCTAGAAGGCATGATGTTATTTAGCTGAGAGGAAATACACTCTAAATAGCATTGTTCTTAAGAAATAGGGTATGAAATTCTAAAACATACAAACGCAGGTAATAAAATCAAAACCAGTCCAAACAAAGCTCTCCACCATAGTTTAACCCGGAAGGTGGGGCACTCCCTTCTGTAGCACAATGCCCATCTGAACAAGTGAGCTGCACTAGCAGACACAGCTTCACACTTGACTATTTCCCCTGCAGGCCAGGCTGTTGACTGTTGACACAGGAGTATTTGGAATTCTTTATACAAAGATTTTATAGTGGTCTGAATTGATATACCCACTATTGGTAACTTTGTAAGTGGATCCTTTATAAAAAAAGAAACTAACATCCCTAGTAAAAGCAAGTAGGCATCATTCGCATATTTGGAACCAAATAGAAGCCTTAGACATCAGTACTTGATTTATTCCTGGAAAATGCATTTTGGTTAGACCTGTCAGTCTTGATTAAGAAGCATGGGAGTGAGCTTGCTGGATTCCTTGAAGACAGTCCAGGTTTTCATTGAGCCCTGGCTCTGTCTAACAGCGGGTACATGACCTTCAACCTTAGTCATTCAGTAAAATGGGAGGAGAAATATTTATATTGCAAGTTTTTTCCTTTTAATAAGAAATCAGTGAGTCATAAATGAAAATTACTCAAAAATTGCTAGCTCCCTTTCAGCTTTGAAGAATTTATAAAACATAAGAAATTAACACCAGCTTTGACCCGTCCTTGGTATTTGGGCACATAATTTTGATCTAGAGTTCATGATCTAGAATCTAGAGTTCATTAGCTTTATCCCCCAGAGTGAGGGCAAAGCTCGCTCCCACTCAGATGCACCATTATCCCCGCCTAGCGCTCCACTCAAAAGAGCTTATAAAGCCATGCCATTGTCATCAGGTATATTTATAAAAAAACTACAGTATTAAAAATGTTTCATTAGTTATCAAAAATAAATATTTATTGTGAACACACACTGGTGCTGAATGCATATCATTGAGTCAATTTTGGTGCAAAAACTTGCCCTAATTAACAGTATTTGTGGTGAGAAAACTCTTCCAAAAATACCTGTTTTCTTTTAGAAAAGTATGATATTTTCTCAAATACAGCATTTTCAAATATTCCACTGCTCACCTGTATTTGTATTGTTATTACTCCCCATTATATATACAGAAGGGCCAGTGATCATAATATTGGCTGGCTTTCTCTGTACTGGAATTTAATCCTCACAGTTTTATGAACTAGTGAATATTATTAGCCACTTTTAACTGATGAAAAAACTAAGACACAGAAAGTGACTTTCCAAAGTCACACAGATAAAAAGTGGTTAGAAGTGAATTTGAACTCAGTGGTGTCAATCACATTCTTAAGTGTATGCTCTGCTGCTTCTGTGGAGGGAAATAAGGGAACCTTGTACATATAATGAAACCTGTGTTCATACAACTGGGAAGAATAAAAGAGCAAGTTAACAGGGGTATTGATTTAGCTTGTAACTGAGGCAAGTCAGTTACAAGTTTGCCAGTAGCATCGGGAGTGCAACTCTGGATGAGAATGAGGAGAGTGGTCAAATATGGAGACCTGAAGACTCTATGGGGCTGCAGGAGGTGAGCAGGACCAAATCCTATTATGCTGGTGCCCCCAAGGAAACAGGTGGGAAGTGTGAGTGTCAAAGAGGGCCCTGGGCAGTTGGTTCAGGGGCCATCTGCCTGGAGCATGTTGCCTGTCAGAAGTGTGGGTGCCAGGACTTCTGGCTGAGATGGATGCGAAGGTAGACACACTGTGCCATGCCTCCTTGCATGACCAAAAGAAGGTTGTCCTCGCACAACCAAAAGAAGGACAACAACAAATTTAAAAACAAAAAACCAACCAGAACTGATAGAAAATCAAACTATGGAAATCAAACGACCAAGGAGTTAAAGAAGAAACATTCATCCAGACCTGTAGGAGGGATGGAGACAGGCAGCAGGGTGGCAAGGCAGTGGCTGGAGGACCCGGTGAAGCAGAGGCTGGCAGAGTGGATGGACCCACAGTTACATGCAGATAAACCAGGAGGAACAACTGGGAAGTGAGACAGACCTCGCAACCCAGGGTTCCAGCTTGGGGAAATAAAGCCTCAAACCTTTGACTGAAAACACATGTGGGGGTTGAGGCGGCAGTGGGAGAAACTCCCAGCCTCACAGGAGAGTTCGTTGGAGAGACCCACAGGGTTCTGGAGCGTACATAAGCCCACCTACCCAGGAACCAGCACCAGAAGGGCTCAATTTGACTGTGGGTAGTGGGGGAAGTGACTGAAAACCAGCAGGGAGCAGAGCAAGCAGCACTGTTCCCTCTCAGATCCCTCCCCAACATACAGCACCACAAGGCAGCAACCTGGGTTGCCCCAACCTGGTGAACACCTAAGGCTCCGCCCTTTACTATGTAACAGACATGCTGACAAAAAAAAAAAAAGGGCCTAAATGAGAGAAAAGATCAAAGCTCCAGAAAAAATAAAACTAAGTGATAAAGAGATGGCCAACCTATCAGATGCACAGTTCAAAACACTGGTAATCAGGATGCTCACAGAATTGGTTGAATATGGTTGCAAATTAGAGGAAAAAATGAAGGCTATGCTAAGTGAAATAAAGGAAAATGTACAGGGGACCAACAGTGATGGGAAGGAAACCGGGACTCAAATCAATGGTGTGGGCCAGAAGGAAGAAATAAACATTCAACCAGAATAGAATGAAGAAACAAGAATTCAAAAAAAATGAGGAGAGGCTTAGAAACCTCCAGGACATCTGTAAACATTCCAATATCTGAGTCATAAAGGTGCCAGAAGGAGAAGAGGAAGAGCAAGAAATTGAAAACTTATTTGAACAAATAATGAAGGAGAACTTCCCCAATCTGGCAAAGGAAATAGACTTCCAAGAAGTCCAGAAAGCTCAGAGAGTCCCAAAGAAGTTGGACCCAAGGAGGAACACACCAAAGCACATCATAATTACATTACCCAAGATTAAAGAGAAGGAGAGAATTTTAAAAGCAACAAGAGAAAAGGAGACAGTTACCTACAAAGGAGTGCCCATAAGACCGTCAGCTGATTTCTCAAAAGAATCCTTGCAGGTAAGGTGCTGGAAAGAAATATTCAAAGTCATGAAAAGCAAGGACCTATATCCAAGATTACTCTATCCTGCAAAGCTATCATTTATAGATAGCTTTGAAGGACAGATAAAGTGCTTCCCAGATAAGGTCAAGTTAAAGGAGTTCATCTTCGCCATGCCCTTATTACATGAAATGTCAAAGGGACTTATCTAAGAAATAGAAGATCAAGACTATTCACAGTAAAATGACAACAAACTCACAACTATAAAACTGAACCTAAAAAAAACTAAACTAAGCAAACAACTAGAACAGGAACAGAATCACAGAAATGGAGATCACATGGAGGGTTATCAGTGGGGGAGTGGGTGGGGCGAGAGGAAGAAAAGGTACAGGGAATAAGAAGCATAAATGGCAGGTAGAAGATAGACAGGGGGAGGTTAAGAATAGTGTAGGAAATGTAGAAGCCAAAGAACTTAAATATATAACTCATGGACATGAACTAAAGGGAGGAATGCAGGTGGGAGGGGCTGTGTAGGGTGGAGGGGAATAAAGGGGGGAAAATTGGGGCAACTGTAATAGTATAATCAATAAAATATATTAAAAAAAACAAGAAGTGTGGGTGCCTTTATTTGTACAGAAATAGAATCAGAGTTAGAATTTAAGAACATCTTTTAATATGTTTAAAAACACAAATGGGACAGAGTTATGAAAAAATATACAATTGTGATGTGTGATTTATATATAATTCTTCTAAATTTATCCTTTGTTATACTTGTGACCCAAAGAATACAAAAGTGGCTTAATTGTAAATTTCTGCAAACACTTTAAAAGCCATCCCTATTACTATTGGACAGCAATTTTTAAGATGGGCTTCATCTTGGGAACTAAAAGCACTGCTGGGCAGAACTGTGGTCTATGAGGTATGTTTGATTAGATGCTCAGAGGGTAGACAGATTTTGAAATCGGATGAGCTACCTCAAACATGCATGTTAAAAGAATAAATAAGAGATTCCCTAAATCATTAAGATTGCTCTTATTTTTCCCCAATATCCTGCAACTGAAATGTACTATGTTAACTACTTTATTAATTGCTAAAGAATAAAAAGGCTATACTTCATTTTTTTTTGTTAAACATAGTTTTGGGAAAAAGAATTAGTGAAGAAAAATAACATTAGTACAATCTTTGACCTGCACCTAAGTCTGTATATTTCTAGGTAGGTTTTAAGAATACACTTTGGGCTCACCTGGTCAATTTATCACTATAGCACAAAAATAGGATAAGCAAACCCTCTTCCTATGGAAAGTCAGGTAGCAACACCTTTCTGAGAACATCTGTGTGCAGAACGTACCACTATGCTCCAAACAAAGGCCTCGTTTGCATCAAGGGACTAAATTTGAAGATATTCAGGACTGAAAAAAGACATACAAATGGCAAACAGGTACATGAAAAGATGCTCAACAGCACTAATCATCAGGAAAATGCAAATCGAAACCACACACCTGTTAGAATGGGCATCATCAGAAAGACAAGAGGTAACACATGCTGGCCAGGGTGTGGAGAAAAGGGAACCCTCATGCACCGTTCCTGGGAGTGTAAATTGGTATTGCCACTACAGAAAAGAGTATGGAGGTTCCTTAAGAAGTAAAAAGTAGAACTGCCCTATGATCCAGCAATCTTACTTCTGGGGATTTACCTGAAGGAAATGAAATGAGGATCTCAAAGAGGTATCAGCATCCCATCTGCATTACAGCATTATTTACAATAGCCAAGATGTGAAACAAACTAAGTGTATATCAACTAATAAATGAATGCCTCAAGGAACTGGGACATATATAAAGAAATATTCAGCTATAAAAGAAGGCTATGTTGCCATTTGTGACACCGTGGATGGACCTTGAGGGCATTATGCTAGGTGAAATAAGTCAGCCAGAAAAAGACAAAAGTTGCGTGATCTCATTTCTGTGTGGAATTAAACAACAACAAACAACAAAAGCCCAAAGCCAACTCACAGGGGTGAGGGATGGGGGAAATGGGGGAAGATGGCCGTAGGTTACAAGCTTCTAGTTATAAAACAAGCAAATTCTGAGGATCTGAGGTACAGCGTGGTGCTGTAGTTGCCAGTACTGTACTGTACCCTGGAGAGTGGCTGGCTTAAAAGTCCCCCCCCTCGCCCCAACACAAATGGCATCTGTGTGAAGTGATGAAGTGTTAATTAACTTTATTGTTTATTTTGCAATATATACATATATAAACCATCACATTATACATTAAACTTACACAACGTTACATGTCAATTATACCTCAAAAAAGCTGACAAAAAGGCTGAGGGATGTGTGACAACACCTACATTTTTCTTCTCGAATGCCCTCTACTTACTAAACCGATCGATTGTTCAGAAGTCTTAAAATCAAGATACTAATCAGCTTTGAGATTTTTAATAACATGGGCTCCTTTGGGCTATTTACAGACTCATTAGGAATGACTGAGTTTATATTGCATAAATTCAGAGGACGTAAACCTGGCATTTTGGATTCTTGATCTGGTTATAAAAGAAGCCTTTTTGTGACATTCCTGTGTTTGATTTATGCATACTCTATATCACTCATTGGCCATCCAGTTTTTCATCTTCCCAAGTCTAACAATCAGATTTCTGTTTTCATTCCAAAATTTCTAGCTGTGGTTCTGTATATGAACCTAAAAGCCAGCTGTGGCCTAGACCTTGGGTTCCAAACACTTATTAGCAAAGGGGTGCATGAGGCTGAAAGGCTGCTTGTGACCCAAATGGAAACCTTATCAATGGAACCAATCCCCAGTGTGCTTTCTGGTCTGTCTGCTCCCCATCTTGAGTTGTGAAAGAGTAACCTTAACTGAGCACAGTTTGTATGGAAATGAGTTGGAATAGATTTGTTCCAGACTCAGAAAGGATTTCTCCCTAAAAATAGGACTGAGACTTGAAGTTTTGGTAACATCCAGCCATCTGAAAATGCAGGTAAGAAGAGCAGCTGCCTTCTGCTCAGGTTATGGTAGTTGACATCTTTCAGTTTCCACCTTCAAGGTCAGAATAATTTTCTTATAGCAAATATTTACTGCTGCACATAACCAAGGTCTGTTTTTTAGGGCACACGGCCATCTCACCGCATCCCCTCTTTCTTTCTGTTCCCTTGTCGTTCACCAGGCTTTACAGCTGACGTGAGTTCCAGATGGGAGGTCACGCAGACAGTTCTGAGATTGTCAAGTCTGGTATTTTTGGACTAAGTGAGTGGGTCAAAATGTATGTAAATGAACCCAACTTTCAACTGATGTGATTTGAGTGTACAGTGTTCTACTTTAGTTGTTACAGAAAGTATAAGAGTTCAAAAACCCCAGAATAATTCAAAATAAAATCCCTTGAGGTCTTTTTCTCATTTTGAAATGGATCAAGGAGGTTGAGGACTGAGAGAAAAATGTAGAATTTCTCACCAGGTAACCATATTAGCAGCAAAATTCATAATGTGTCTTGTTAGTTAAAAAGAGCATAAAGGAGTATTCTGTTTTTTTTTTTAATGAGGTGCTATATTCTCATAGATCTTGGCCAATTATACACATTTACTGCTACATTGTGGTTATTGGAAAATGTTCTCCATCTCGTAACTTTTAGCAATGGAGTGAGAGACCTCATGGACATTAATTCTTCTTATAATTTATTTGTTACCATACTCATAAATAATCATCATTAAAACTGCTTCCAAGTATTTACTTCTATTTATGATGTAATTATAACACCAGATATTGCTATGTAATAGCAATCCTGAATATATCTGTATATTTCTGAGGGCTGACTAAAGGTTAAAATGGTAGGCAAATTTTTCAGTGATCTTTGAAACTTTTATACTGCACAGTAACATTTTTTCTAGATAGAACTTTTTGTGGGATAAAATGCATTGTATAAATAGTATAGATAGTTCTTATATTACGTAAGCTTTACATACATTTGTGTTCATAGGTTTCACTTACCAGAATCAAGAGGCAACTGGAGGCCAGTTTTGTGTGCTCAGGGATGGTGGAGAACACTGACAAAATCAAGCAACCAAACACAAGGAGAAAGCTGTAAAACAACAACAAAAAAGAGGAATCTGATGAGAACCTTGCCTTACTTATCATGACAGACTTAACTTCTTCTTTCTAATGAATAAAGCACCAGATCCATTTGAAAGGAAATTGATTAAGTCATAAAAGCCCTGGAAAGGACTAGCCATTTTGAATAGCAAAATACAGTATGATGTAGGGTGCACCTGATTTTAGCAGAGGGCAGCTCCACGGAGCTACAGACAGACCTTGTCATGCAAGCTTCTCCCTCCATCGTGTCCCCAGACTCCCAGTTCAGCCGCCTGTCTGACCTTGTGTTGCAGTCAAACTCGATAACTTTTTGTTCCATAAAACAGCAAGCAAATATTTTACTCCATTTGTTTTCTGGCTTGTTGCCTTTCTCATATTGTACACTTATTTGTGAAGAGAGGTTGTGGGTGTGTGTTGCATGCTATATTCAAATGTCTGTATCTCAGAATCTGTGAATTTCCCATGAATGCCCTTCTCAAGCAGTGGTCCTGAGAAAGGCCCAGAAAGTGTGTTCTTGCCGTGCTATCCCGGGAGCATGTGCAGTAGCTGCTCTCTTCTCAAAGATGCAGAATCTGCCTCACATTTAACGGTTCTGGTGAACAGGCAAGTGTTCTAAGGGGTTGTTAGAAAAAGCCCCTGGCTCATTTTCAGTGTCTGATATTGTTCACAGATCCTCTTTTGTTATTTCTTTATAATAATAAGAAGAAGAATAAAAAAGGAAGGGAATGATTTCCTTTGATACTCATTTTCCATTTCCTTACAGTCAAACTACCAGAGAACGGACCCCTCCGCTGTCTGTTCATACACAGTGAAAGGGAACGAAAGTCAGGAGCAGACTTCTCTACTGATCAATCTACAAAGGCTTTTATTCCTAGAAATATGGAACTTTTAAGGTTCAGAGGGGGAGCTGTGTTCCCAAGGAAATGTGTAATAAAAAGGGAAGTCTCTGTTTTAAAGTGGAAGTTATTTATCCTGAAATGCAAGACTAAAATAAAACAAAACAAAAACCAAAGCAACGATACCCGAGCTACTTGTTCTAGGCCATAATTTTTGCTTTTTCTCATCTCTGGGAAGTTTATATAATACTCTCCCCGAAAATATCAGTTTCCATGTTCTTTGCCACGGCACTGGAGTTAGTCCCCGCCTCCCGTTGGCTTGCCTTGGCAAGTCTTACAAGTCTTTCTACTGCACGTGTGAGCCCCCAAGGGCCTATAGCCAAGGATTGGTGAATTATGGTCTGGAAACAAATCTGTCCTCTAATGTCTTTTTTTTAATAAATAAAGTTTTATTGACACAGCCACACCCATTTGTTTATGTGTTGTCATACTACAACTGCAGAACTGAGGAGTGTGACAGAGACAGGACAGTGTGCAAGACTGAAATATTTACTGCCTGGCCCTTCAGAGGATGTTTCCCCAACTCCTAACTGATAGCATGTATCCCTTATCTCTTTGTGTCTATCCCACCAGAACAGAGTGCAAGTTCATAACTGCTCATAGTCTACATGCTGAAAACAATTCCCAACGTCCATAGAGGGTTTTCTATAAGCTGCTACATGGGGTAAGCCCCTTTCACATGCACTAACCACATTATCCTCATAAATGTATAGAATAGAAATATTATTCCCATTTTACAGGTATGAAAACTGAGAATTAACAACATTTTGTAACTCATCCAAGGCTGTGCCACAGAAGGAGGGTTCCTGCCCTGCCTGTCCCGGCTGTCTGCCCTGTCAGTGTTGCAGAGTGAGCACACACAGATGACAGTGGCCATCACACCGTTGGCTCAGCAAGGCTTTGGGGGATATTTCTCCATCTCTCACTGAGAGGGAAGTAGTTACCATTCCAAATAGAAATCTCTAAGGAAAAGGAGTTTACTGGTGAAAGCACCTAGTCCACAATGTTAATAACTACTTGTAATAGTTTTCACTCATGAATATAATGACTCAAGATATTTTAGATTATTAAATTGGTCCTAATGGACTAAAAATTACAAACTAGAAATTGAATTTCATTGCACCTATATGACCTGCAAACTCCTAATGAGAAGACGAAAATCAGGAATCACTAAGGTGGTTTGGAGGATGATGTGGCATCAAATAAAGACAGTGACATGTGTTTCTCCTCTGGTGAGTACCTGTTATCTAGATCTGCCCCATGAGTCCAGCTTATCAGAAAACTTTAGGAAAAGCAAGCATTGGATTATTTAATCGCTAAGATACCTTGTTCCTTCAAAAGTATTCCAGTGTTAGCTATATGTTCAAAGCTGATCTATATCATGATTATTTTTGATGGTTCCTTCCTCATTAATCATTTTCTGTTTAATATTTTTACTTCATGTCACCAGTTTGCCCATTTTCTTCCTTGGGCTGATCTTACCCTCCTTTCTAAGAGGAGTAGTTTCTGCACTGGAATTCCATGATTGCCAGGGAGGTCTATTTGAAGACTGCAAGTCCAAGACCTCCAATGCTCTGCTTCTCAAAAGGTGTGGATGGCAAATACATTCATTAATTCATCAGTTCCTCCCCCTTCTCCTTCCCTGAGCCACTCATCCATTTTTCCAATCAGCAAGTATTGATTATGTACATAATATTAGGCTCAGCCTTGGGGATATAAAAACAAATAGAAGTCTTTTCTTTTTTTGCCTTTAGACTTTAGGATCTATTGAGGCACACAGAGTACTAAATAGATGTAAGCTGAAATATTAAAATTCTGATTGATGATTGTAAAGATCTGGAAAATACAAGGGCTGACAGAAGCACACAGGAGAGGAGGGGTTAGGCAACACTGATCGTATTTAATCTGTGGGGTCAAGTGCAAAGTGAAAATACAGGGACCTTTGTTAAAAAAATTATTAAGAATGTCAAGATGGTGACAGCAGAACATGAGACCAAGTGTGGGACCCCTCTAAGTGTTGAGCTCTGTGGGATTGCATAGGTGGCATGCCCCTGAAGCCAGACTTGGGGTTAGGAAAGACTTTCTTGAAAAAAATACCGATCAAATTCATCCCTGAAGGTCCAGCAGGAGTTAGTTTGCACAGTGGTGGAAATGCCTCGTCCATGAGACAGTGGGGGTTAAGGCCAGGAACAAGCACAGTCACTAAAATTTACTAGTTAATCAATAAGTTAGAGTTAGTAAACACCTGCTAGCTAGCTTATACTTTGGTGGTACATGGAAAGTGTGGGGTAGGTCATTCCTGCAAAATCATTTTCTATATAAGAATCATTTCAGTTTAATTGAAAACATGTACTGAGTACCCACTGTAAAAGGCAACGTGCCAAGAACTACAGAAACACAAGGATGAATTAAAGCAGTTCCTACCCTTAAGGAATGTAATATCTAGTGCAGTGGGTGAGGTGAACATAATGGATCGGAATGGAGGGTTGAGGCAGATATGTCCTGAGAAACATGCTGGAGTGGCCGAAATGGGGAGGGTTCTAGTTCATTAGATTGGGAGTGGTGGAAGCACATCAAGAAAGTCTTCACAAATGGGTGGTGCTTGATCATATTTGAAGGAAGGGAAGCTTCTGGAGAAACGCTTTTCAGAATGAGGGTCCAATATGAGAAAGGCAATGAGCAAGAAAGTGAGGTAAAATACCTGCTCACTGTTTCATGGAACAAAAAGTTATCGACTTTGTAGCTCGGGGTCAGACAGGTGGCTGAACTGGAAGTCTGGGGACACGCTTGGGGGAGAAGCTTGCATGGCAGGGTCTGTCTATAGCTCAGTGGAGCTGCCCTCTGGTGAAATGAAGCTGGCAGCAGCTATGTTAGCACGTGTTTGGGTATTTGAGTAGCAGGGGCAAGAGTAATGGTGATCTAGGGTAGGTTGTAAAGTAACTGGTAGAAATGAGAATGGAATAGAAAAGCAGACTGCAGAGATGCTGTAAGGGCAGGCGCTCCCTGCCTTTCATAATTATTAGATTGGGGAGTAAAGTTCGGAAAGAAGGTGTGCTGGTGGAAAAGCCTGAGGTTTCCATACCTTGTTATTGATGATGTCCCTAACAAGTCAGGAGGAAAAACTGATTTTGAGGAGAAGAGGATAAATCCCATTTTAGGCATTCACATAGATCATGGACCTAAATCTTGGGCACAAAGTCTGGTTGGAGACACGGAAGTACTTTTTCGTGGGGAGTAAAGGTATGGAACATGTTACCCTAAGGAAAGTGCAGACCAAGTACAGCAGGTTCAGGTAAATAAGCATAAAGGATGCTTGGGGAACATTTCCTGGTTTTGGAGGATGACATTCTGGGGAACAAAGAACACATTTTGCTATGTATCGGCTATGCGTAGCTTTGCCAGAGACAGACTTTCTGGCTGGGGAAGCACTGAGTTGACACAGAATGACCCAACTGAGGTGACAGTGTTCAGATGTCAGGCTCACTGGCAGTGACACGGTGCACTGCTGGGGTTTGAGTGGGGCTCTGCTGACATCGGCTTCCAAGGCCCCCCGCGCACATGTGTGCATGCTGACAACTGACCACTACCCCGCTCCCCCCTCTACTGATTGAATAAAAGGGGGAGAAGGGGCAAGAGTCTTAGGATGCAGGGTGTCTTAATTTAGGGCCTCCAAGGGGTTTGTGGACAGAATTTAGGAGGGCTGTGAACACAGATAGGAAAAAAATTACATTTTTATTTGTCATTAACCATGGCAACAAACCATGATGGTACTAGCAGTACTTATGACTTTGCCATTCATGGAAATCACAGATATTTGCATATCCCACTTTACAATTGTAGATGGATCCATAAGCATTTCATCTTGAGTATTGATTTTGCTCAGTACTACTTCAGTATCATGAGAGTTATTAGATCCACTGCCGGGATTGTTTTTTTAATGCATTAATAAAGAAGCATGCTGTGTATTACTATATCGAAAACTTGTTTACTATTTTAATAATAGCATGTCAACGTAACTTTTTTCTTTTGTAGGCACATATATTTTATGCATTTAAAAATATTATTCTGAGGAATGGTTCATAGGCTTCATCACTGCTGAAGGGTCCATGGCACATAAAGACATTCAGGTCCTCAGGTGGGGGGTAAGAGGTAGGGCTGCCAGCCGGGAAGTGGCTCATTTTGGCAGGAGTCACCAACGCACTCAGGTAAGTTGTAAGGTGAGTTTGAAAAAATATGGATATTTTTTCTTTCTACATTAATCCTGAGATAGCATAAGATCCATAGTCCTTCAAAATTATTCTGTAACAGCCATTGGCCTTTATGTTATCTGAAGCAATCATTTCTATTTTGTTTCCAGAGAAATTGTGATGCAGACCTTTTGTCTAAAGCTTCTTCTTTCCAAAGCATTGGCTATTGTAAGAAGAGAAGGGTGTTTATGATACAAAATATCATCCATTAAAAGGCCTCTAAATGTACTCAAGAAAACCACCATTAACTTTTCTTGTGGGTTAATTAAGAATCAATTTGTCATATTTAATTTGATCAAAGGCTTTACTTAGAAATATCATGGTGCTTGTGGACAGATGATGTCCAGCTTCCAAAGCTCATGCTTCAAGCATGGGTTCATTTAGCAAGAATTAAAATAATACGAAACAAGGCATTCACGAAAGTCCAGCTGATGTTTTGTCAATCGGACTGTAGCAAGTTCCACAGCGCCACGCACACAAACACAACCCCCAGGCTCTCACAAGCAGTTGTGCAGAAAAGCAGTGAGGAGGGAGAAATGTGGCTGGTGTTGAAGGTCGGCATCTCAATGCGTGCAGCTCAGTGGAGCAGGCAGATTAACAGTGTGGGCCTGGCAGGCTGAAATGTCCATACCTTTCTGCCCTGCAGGTGCTCTCAGCAAGTATTTTGCTGGAGTACCAGGTTTCCACGTAGGTGAACCATTAAGAAGGCTTTGAGGGAGGAGCGATCTTAAATGTCTTAAATGGGATAAAATCTTGGGATGAAATACAAATGCTAATAAGAAGTAGATATAGAGCTTTTTTTATGGAAGTAATTCTTCAAAACCAACTTCCAAAGGAAATTCAACCCTGCCTCTGACTCTTTATACATTTTTAAGTATCGCTTTGATAAGGTGTGCCCTTCAGGACAGGCGATGGAAGTCCTCACAAGTGCATCATGGGTGCTGAGGGCTGGAGACATGCTGGCATCAGTGGCTGCAGGTGACCTACTGGTTGGCATGACACTTTCTTAGAGATCATGCTGCCTAAGGAAATTAAAACCTTATCATCAGAGGAATGGCTGGAACCCATTTTTTATTTCCAGCGTCTCAAATTTACCTTTCTTTTCTAAACTTGGCATTTTGCAAAATGTCCTTCTGCATAATTTTTCCATAAAAGAAGGGCGCTTTGCACATGAAGTTGGTCCACAGCATGACCCAGCTCCCATTGCATAACAATAAAAATTAAACAGGACATTTTTGGTGTCTGTAAAGGTGATTTGGAATATTTGATTAAAAACACTGCACAATTCTGCTTTTCAAGTGCAATAAACCCTGAAAATTACCAAAGATGATGATCAATAAATACTATCTCTGTGAAGTTGTATCATCAGCTAACAGTGCTAAAAAGTGAAATGTGTTTTACACGTGTGTGGCGTTCAGAGGAAGTCCGAGGAAATGGGAAAGAGGCGTCTCTCCTCCCACAGTGCGTTGCTGTGGAGGGCTGCGTGGCAAAGGAATGCACAGTAGTTCCAGCCTCCCTCAGAGCAGTCCCTGGACCCTAAACACAGACAGAGAGCACACTTGGCCTGATTCTCACTCCTCGTGGCCAGGAGGGTATCTGGCTGGGCTCCTGTCAAGACAGGGATCAGTGTTAAACATCACTGGCAGAGCGCTGTGCAGATGGGTCTCCGTGAACCCTTCCAGCATCCAGTGCTCCCTCAGCACTCAGGGCAGCACAGTCCTGTGACAGATGGCTCCGGGCTCTGTGGTGGGAAGGCTATTTCCTGCGGAGCCAGGTCTCCTTATCCAGGCCCTTGTCTCATTGTCCTCGTTCGGGCTGTGGACTATGGAGGACATGTACTCTCTTCTCTGTGTGTTCTTCAGATATTTGGTTTTATCATGACTTTCCTGTCAGTCTGCAAATTAAATCTACAAAGCCCAGTTCTTTGTCTGCTTTGCATAAGGAACAATGTCCAGATTTGTCACTCTCCTTGTCATTGTTTAAGTGTACCCAGTTTGTTCCTGCGTCTCTCAAAGTTTGACTTAGGTCTGTCATTATCCTCCTGTCTAAGCAAAATACTTAGCATGAAGTCAAGAACACAAAATACCTGCACTGTCCACTGTTGCCAGGAAACCCAAATTCGAACTTTCCACTGCCTACCTAAGGGCAAAAGTTTGGTTTCAAAGAAAACTGTCTTGAAGATGTCTATTTTCTTGTATTTTCCCCACCACACCACAGGGTCTAGAGCGACCCTGAGCATTGACAACCTGCAAACTGGGACCTTGTTACCTTGATCATTCATGGGATACTTTCCCTAAACTGTGTTTGATGTTTTGCTATTTTCTTAAGGAATAAAAAGCATTTAATCAATTTATCATAGTATTTTAAAAGTTCTTCTGTAGTTCATATTGTATTTGCTCAATGGGGTATCATATGAGAAATTTCAGGATTTTATTACAAAAAAAATTTTTTTTTGCAATACAATGGGCAAATCATTGGCCACTTTAATGAGATCATGTGGCTGGGTCTAGATTTATGTTGTAAGGCATCAAAGTATTGGTGGATGAAATTGAAGAATGTTTATTAATAAACTTTAATACAGGGGTGTGTTAAACTTTTCGGAGTCTCTGGACCACACTGGAAGAAGAAGAGTTGTCTTGGGCCACACATTAAATACACAAACACTGATGAAAACTGATGAGCAAACAAAAGGTCCGTGCATAATTTTCATGACATCCACTACCACAGATAAACAAAAACATCCACACATAATAACCCTAATTATGCAGCGGCCCTTTCAATGATCTTTTAACATCGTTGAGCAGGTCCCAAGTTTGTGATCACTAACATAGAAAATGTATATATGTAAGTAATAAAATTTAGTACAAAAATTAGTAATAAAACTAACTAATGTTTTCAGTAAATTTACGATTTTGTGTTGGGCCGCATCGATAGCCATCCTGGGCCACGTGTGGCTCGCGGTTGTGAGCTGGACACCCCTGCTTTAATAAATCTTGAAAAATGTAACAGGTGCCAGATGGCCAGAAAGAGGAAAATATTCTAAGTTGGGGACTCTAGACTTTGTATATTGATAAGCTCGATTACAACTCCTAGGAATAGTCTAGATATAGTATTAAGCAAAAGATTTATAGTAAATTCTAAAGAACAACTATGATTTCTAGAAAGAAAAGTTCAAGGTCAAGAAACATGAAGCTATGCTTGTTTTCTATTTCCATAGGCTTACCAGGTTATTATTATACAAGGGAAGTAGAATAGATAAAATATCTTGATTTCAGCCAAGCCCTGGAAAGTGTTTTATAACATCTTTGAGGAAAAGAAAGAGAAATTCAGCAGAGTGATACAACTCTGGGGGGGCGGGGGTTTGCGCCTGGTGAAAATTCTCCAGAGATGAGCCACAGTTACTTTGTAAGAAATCTCTGAAGACAAGTGTCTTGAAACAAATGAAATTCCATGGTCCATCAAATCAAAATATTATCTGTTGTTTCTGGAAAACACGATGGGGTCTGCTTTAGGGAGACAGTGATCTTTTAACATATTTGTCTCCTCCCCTTGGCTGCTCAGAAGCTTTGAGGTGCAGGTCCTTCTGGTATGTTTATGGGTTAACTTCCTTCCTGACTTCTTTGCAACACCCTATTGTTACCTTGCATCCACTGTATTATTTCAGCCACCATATTTACAGGTTTTGGGAATTTAGGTATGGTCTTTGCCTAACAGGGCTTTCAGTTTAGTGGGAATACAGACCGTGGCTTATTTTTACCCACATATATTTGGTTAGCAGATTCAAGTCCTTCCTGGATGATACAGGGTATTTGGGATATATTCGACTAAATATGAAAATGATAAAGATGTGGTTTTGGATATCACTACTCTTTACTTGGAATGGGGATAGTAATGCAGCTTGAAGTTGCATTCTTTTTGAAGAAGCGAATGATACCATTGGCTCAAATGCAACGTAATGTAAACTAAACCTAATAGACTTCTCTCGCTTGGATTTCTGAAAAGTTATTTTACATGTTATTTTTACATTAATTTTCATTCATTATTCCTAGCATGAACTACCAGCTCCCTACTCCAGGAATCTTCAAATGTCTTACACTTGTCTTCAGAGATTTTTACAAACCCCATGGCTCGTCTCTGGAGACTTCTCACCAGGTACAAATCCTCAAAACATCATAAAACACTTTCCAGTGCTTTGCTGAATTCAGGATATTTTTATCTACTCTGTTCCCCTGATATAGCACACTGGTAAACCTACTGAAATAGGAAATAAGCCTAGTGTAGTGTTCCTTGCTCTTGTGAATTCATGCTGCTTTCCAGAAATCCTAGGTGTTCTTTTGAATTTATTAGAAATCATTTTCTTGCTATTCTCTCTGGAATATTTCTAGTTGTTATTGAGCTTATCAATATACAAAGTCCAGAGTCCCTTTTGTTACTCTTTTAGACACTCAGAATATTTTCTTCTCTCTGGTCATTTGGCACCAATTGCATTTCTCGAGATATATTAACATTTATTAAAAAAATGTCCTTCAAGTTCATCCACAAATTCTTTGACGCCTTATAACAAAATAAATCTGGATCCAGCAACACTAACTCATTAACAACAGCCAACAATTTGCCCATTATATATTTTCATTTTCTCTGAACCACATTAAAAAAATTTCTTTTACTTTGAAAATCATGCTTTTTGATGAAAAAAACGGCACTAGGTTAGGATTTGAATAGCTCTGCTTTCTCTGTGTCCCTGTAACAGCACTGGTCCCCAACGTTAGGGCTGTACATCTCTCTTCCTGATTTTTGTTTTCAAGGAAAAAAGGCCCTTTTTTGTGGTATATTCTGGTTTATCTGGCTTTTTAACCATCTGAAATTATTCTTAAAGATCATGTTTCTTTAGCAAAAAAATGTGTTCTCTATTACATGCCTTCCATTTTCTCTAGGCTTAAAAAATGCATTGTAAATATGTGGGTTCTTTGGAGAACGCCTGGGTGGAATGTCTGGGTAGACAAGACTGGTGTCTTTCTATGCTCCTTTCTAGCTCTGCTAATCGGTCTCTGTCTAGGGTTTCAAATCTTTTGTTTTTACTATTATTAAAATTTTTTTCCTGAAGCAAACTCATAGATACAGTGAACATTTTGATGGTTGGGGAATGAGTGAAAAGGGATTAAAATATACAACTTTATAGTTATAAAAACAGTCATGGGAATGCAAAGTACAGCCTAGGAAATACAGTCAATAATATTGTAATAACTATGCACGGTGTCAGATGGTACTAGACTTAGTGTGATCACTTCGCAAGTTACATAAATGTCTAATCACTATGTTGTATCCCTAAAAGTAATATAATATTGTATGTCCACTGTAATTAAAAATTTAAAAAGTAAAAAAATGTTTTTTGACTTCTAATTATGTTCCTTTATCCATGTTCTCTGCTTTCTTCGGTCTGTGTTTTTTAAAAAAGGACCGCACTTCCTTGAGAATTTAGATTTTTAGACTTTCAGCAGTTGCCCAGCTCTGGATACCTATCACAAGTCTGAGCTCTGTGAAGACACTCACTCGTTCTAAAATGAATTGAATGAATCATAGCCTATCAAAATGAAATAAGAAATCTCTTTTTTTTTTTATAGCAGTCAAAAGGCATGTTTTTCATCCTGGCAGTCGATGGCTGAATGAAATGACAGGGAATGATCTTGCAGAATAGAACAAGGGAACTTGAACACTATTTCTTAAAGGGCCTGAGGTCTGCGGTTTAGAAACCCATCAGTCAGGTTGGCGTCTGTAAGCTCTGTTTCTGTGTCCTCTCCAGCAAATATAACTGAGATTGAAAACCCATGTATACTGTTTAGGCCAATGAATGTAAAATAAAAAACAAAAACAGTCTTTCCTATTGTCATAGGTGTAATGCACGCAACAGGAGAGCATTCTATTTTTATATTTTATATTCTCGTTATGTATTTTATATTCTTGTTAACTTGCCATGTTTTCCTCTAGGCAGACAGCACCATCTTATTTATTTTGGTTTCCTCTGCTAGAATTTAAGCTCCATGAGGGCCGGAACTTCATCTCCCTTATTTGCCACTTTATTACTTAGTGACCAGAATTGGGCCTGGTGCTGGTTCTAATGAATTTACTTATTTATGTAACATGTGTTACTCAGGGCCTGGTATGTATGACACGGTGTTTCAGTCGCTGAAGGTGTAGTAGTGAATAAAACAAAGACCTCTACCCTTTAGGATTTACGTTCTAGTAGGAGATTAGGTCATAAACAATGTAGACAAATACAATGTATACAGTGTTAGAGAGGGGTAAGTGCTAAGGAGGGGAAAAAACTCCACACACAGCAGAAAAATAAGGATAAGATGCAGACCCTGGGGGATTTAGAAGTTTGGACAGAGTGCCAGGGAAGGTTTTACTAAAATAGTGACGTTTATTGAATTTCAGAAGCGAAATTGCACCACCCGTCAAGCCAAAGCAATAGTGCATTTGGAGTCCAGCCTGCAGAGGTCTTCCAGCCTGCGCCCTGGAGAACGCCTCTTATCATGCCACAGCCTCGTTTTAAAAGTTATGCTTCCTTTCTCCTGCTGTCACAGTCACACTCCTTTGTCTGGTTTTTAAGATCCCTACCAGAACATTATTAATTCCTCCATTCTCCCAGAGAGGCCCTCTGGGCAGGCCTGTCTGCTTTCTATTTCTGCACAATGTCACACTGTAATACAATAATGTGATATAATAAGGGAACGTCACCCTTCTGTGTGCCGCTTCTCCTGCCTGCAGCCACAGGCAGCCAGTCACATGTCCGTGGTCCCCAAGCTCCAGCTTTCTGGTCCCATTCACCCTCACATACCTCATTGTCTCTCCCCTACAGCTGTTTTAATGATGAAGCGAGGGCACCGACCTCAAGATTTATGTTTTAACAGAGCAAATAAGTATATAAGTATACTAATGAGTTTAAAATGCCCACTGAGCATCGCATTGACACATGCTTGCAAACTAACTACGACAAGTTTTGATGAACATGGACAATAATTACGACCAAGAAGTAAAGTGACTTATTTAAAATTTCTGCTTATAACACCTGACACCTGAGAAGGTAAAACATGGATCCACGCTCAGTAAACCCTGAGGGGCTGGAATAATTCGATTGTGTGTCTAAGCAAACCCTTGTGAATGACAGCGTCCTGGCTGGGTTCGAACCTGTGCAATGGCACTCTCAAGGTTGGCTAGTCACGGTGTTTTCCTGACACACAGCCGCTTTGGTGAGCTGAAACTTGGGGTGCTGGCCCTCATTAGTGTAGTTTCTGGGAAATGACTTGAGGCTGCCCTGCATTAGGGGGCAGTAGCATTGTGAAGCTGCTGGGCTGCAGTCAGTGAGGGGGCCTGAGTTAAAATGAGCAGGCAGAGATTCATCATTACGATGGCCGCGGATGACGCTGAGCCAGGCTGCCAGGCGAATGAATAGGCAATCCGCTCCACCTGACTGAGACGGGGCCGCATCAGGAAAGCGTGCTAATTATAACCATGAATGAAATAAAAGTTATCTGTAAAGGGCGAGGAAGAGACAATATTTGCAAAATCTATGTGAGTGTTCCTTTTAAAGCCATCTTTTCAAGAGATACTTTTGGTACTGACACCATGGAAAGTAATCCAGCCTAATAGTTTTGATAATATGAACCCGCGCGGATTAAATTTTCCGGGCTTTGTTTCAAAGGGTTTGTTTATGTAGAAAGTGAGTTATGGCAAAGGTTGAAAACATATGTTAAAAGATGTTTGACAATATTTGCCTGGCCTGAAACATTTTTCTATAAAAAGCTTATAAATTTATTAAGTCAAATAATGACTTAATCATTTCAATTTTCTATGAATATACGATAATAACCATTGTATTACCTGAAATGAAAAGTAGAAATTCTGAAGTACATTTATTTAAATATTATTATTGGGAACAAAAGTAAAAAGGAGCTAAAATAGGCTTAAAGTTATTTTCCCTGCAAACAAAAAGCTATTGTAAAGTACTATATTTGATAATAAAAACTCAATTATGAATTTGGTACCTTTCAACTGATTAAACCCATATGATCTAAGTGCTTTAAAAGTAGGGTTACCCTGGAAGGCTTTCTGAGAGCACCCACACCATACGGGAAGTCTCTGTGAGGCTCTTTGTTACACACAAGCGCACCCATCACTTCTCATGTCTTGCAGTGAGAGTTTTGAAACTCTCACGGAATAAAAACTTGTAACCAAGTGGAGCCCGGTGATGCTGTCAGGGCCCTGGCCGTGGAGTGGGGAATCGCTACTGATTTCCTCCGCTCCATGTGGCCTACAGAAATAAAGCAGTGAGGTGTTTAAAACAGCAGAAAACAAAATCTTCCTAAGTTGTTAAAGGACTTTTGGCAGAAGACTTTATGATGTGGTGCAACATCAGGAAAAAAATAAGCTCAGCAGACAAATGTCTCCAGAGAGTAATAACCATAAACTCTGAAATGACTACACAAGTAAGTATCTGCCCAGGGAACAGGAAGATGCAGGCTTCTCTCAGGACTGGCCTACAGTGGCACCTGTTGCCGTTGCTGACCCCAGTTGAAAGGAAGCTCGAAGCCAGCATCACACTGTGTGGAGTCACTGAACTATTTTATGGACCGGCAAAGTTGGCAAGCTGTAGACAGACACTACACAGCATGTACTTTCTGCTTCCAAAAATATATTTGCAGTCAGCTTAAAACACTGTCCACACACCTTCAGGGGTTGGCAAGTAAGTAGAAGAGTCTCCTTTCTCTTCCACTTGCTTGCCAGACCCTGAAAGTCTGGTGACAGGGATGCACTAAATGAACCTGAACATCCTTATCAGCTTGCAATTCAGTTGTTTCTGGACACGCTGATGTTTTGCTTCTGTTCAAAGAGCAGCGGTAGGAAGGCCATGCTACCGAGTGGTCAGAAATGGCTTCTGATTCCTGGGTCCTTCAATGCATGAGACTGGCAGGGACCCAGAAGTATCACCTGCACAATGCCCCCCCACCCCAGAAAAACCAAAAACCTAAAACATTATTTTCCATTTCTTGCCATAAGGCATTCTAGGCTGCCTTTCACCACTAATTATTGCCATCTGTAGGAAAAAAAGGGAAAGGAGATTTACAGAAGGGATGGTCAAACTTTTCTGTACAGGACTAGATAAGAATATGTTAGACTTTTGAGCCATATGGCTTCTCTTGCAGCTACTTATCTTTGCGGTTGTGGTGCACAAACAGCCACAGACAATATGGAAGTGAAAGGGTGCGGCTGTGTCTAATAGAATTTTATCTACAAAACCAGGCAGAGAGCCAGATCTGGTACACGGGCTGTAGATAGCCAACCCTTGATTTTGAGTTGAGGACCAGCGATGTGATTTCCACTCTCAGCTGGCAGACAACTGTAATTCTCCTGTTCTCCATTCATCCCCAAGAAAGGTTTTCAGTGTATCTCCTCCTACTCAAGTCCTTGTGGGAAAAGCCCACGTGAGTGTACTTTTACTCCAGACTGTTTCAGACTTAAAGGTTTTCACTCAAAATAAATTTAAAGCATGGGGAAAAGTTCATCTATAGAGCTGAATGCTTTTT
>VMDR010014648.1:0-23127 GCA_007922815.1 Macrotus californicus | reverse complement strand
TATTTTATTGATTATGCTATTACAGTTGTCCCATTTTTTTCCTTCCCTTTATTCCCCTCTGCCTGCACCCGCTCTCCCGCCAGCATTCCCCCCACCTTAGTTCATGTCCATGGGTCATACATAGAAGTTCTTTGGCTTTTCCATTTCCTATACTATTCTTAACTTCCTATTTTGTACCTACCATTTATGCTTCTTATTTCCTGTACTTTTTCCCCCATTCTCCCTCCCCCTCCCCGCTGATAACGCTCCATGTGATCTCCATTTCTGTGATTCTGTTCCTGTTCTTCTTGTTTGCTTAGTTTGTTGTTTTTTTTTTTTGTATTTTTTTAGGTTGACTTGTTAATAGTTGTGAGTTTGTTGTCATCATCTTTTTCTTAGATAAGTCCCTTTAATAGTTCATATAATAAGAGCTTGGTGATGATGAACTCCTTTAATTTTGACCTTATCTAGGAAGCACTTCATCTGCCCTCCCATTCTAAATGATAGCTTTGCTGGATAATCTTGGATATAGGTCCTTGTCTTTCATGACTTGGAATACTTCTTTCTAGCCCCTTCTTGCCTGCAAGGTTTCTTTTGAGAAATCAGCTGACAGTCTGATGGGCACTCCTTTGTAGGCTACTGTCTCCTTTTCTCTTGCTGCTTTTAAGTTTCTCTCCTTATCTTCAATCTTGGGTAATGTAATTATGATGTGTCTTGGTGTGTGCTTCCTTGGGTCCAACTTCTTTGGGACTCTCTGAGCTTCCTGGACTTCCTAGAAGCCTATTTCCTTTGCCAGATTGGGGAAATTCTCCTTCATTATTTGTTCAAATAAGTTTTCAATTCCTTTCTGTTCCTCTTCTCCTTCTGGCACCCCTATGATTTGGATGTTGGAATGTTTAAAGTTGTCCTGGACGTTTCTAAGCCTTTCCTCATTTTTTTGAATTCTTGTTTTTTCTTCTGGGTGAATGTTTATTTCTTCCTTCTAGTTCAGATTGTTGATTTGAGTCCTGATTTTCTTCCCTTCACTGATGGTTCCTTGTATATCTTTCTTTATTTCACTTTGTATACCCTTGACGTTTTCCTCTATTTTGTGACCATACTCAACCATTTCCATGAGCATCATGATTACTAATGTTTTGAACTCTGCATCTGATATGTTGGCTATCTCTTCATTGCTTAGTTCTGTTTTTTGAGCTTTGATCTGTTATTTGGGCTGTATTTTTTTTGTCTCAGTGTGCCTGTTATGTTGTAAGGGGCGGAGCCTTAGGTATTCAGGGTGGGACAACCCATGTCACTGTGTTTTGGTGCTGTATGTTGGGGAGGGGTCTGAGGGGAAACAATGCCACTTGCTTGGCTCTCAGCTGGCTTTCAGTCACCCACAAGCAAATTGGGCCCTTCTGGTGCTGATTCCTGGATGGGTGGGTTTGTGTACATTCTTGAACCCTGTGGGTCTCTCCAGTGAACTCTCCTGTGAATCTGGTAGTTTCTCTTGCCACAGCAACTCCCACAGATTTTTACAGCCAGAGGTTTTGAGGCTTTATTTCCCACATCAGAACCCTGGGTAGCATGTTCTGTCTCGCTCCCAGTTGTTCCCAACACACAAATGTGGAACCACCTGGTCTGCCAGCCACCACCTCACCTGTCCAGTCCTCCAGCTGCTGCCTTGCACTGCATCTGCTCTGCCCTGGCTGCCCATCTCTGCCCCTCCTACCAGTCTAGATGGATATTTCTTCTTTAACTCCTTGGTTGTCAAACTTCCATACAGTTTGATTTTCTGGCAGTTCTGGGTTGTTTTTGTTTTTTTTTTAATTTGTTGTCCTTCTTTTGGTTGTGTGAGGAGGCAAAGTGTATCTACCTATGCCTCCATCTTGGTTGGAAGTCCTAGAATAGAATTGAACAGTATGTATTAATTTTTCAAAAATTTTAAATAAAGTTTTACGTGGAAGTGAATTGAAATTGTACAGCTGAATATGAGTTTTGAGGCCTGAACAAGAGAGACTTACTTGTCCTGCTTAAGTCAGTTAATATTATTTATGAAACTTCTGACCATATCTGTGGCTGAGCTTAAATAGATTATTTCCTGCTACCCCTTTTGCTCCCCCATCCACCTCTTCATCATTTCCCAGCTCACTCTTCCTCATTCTTGCACTCCAGGATATAATAATAGCAATTTTCCCAAAATGTACCTGTTTCATGCCTCAGTGTCTCTCCTTTTGGTGCTTGCATGGCCTTTAACCTCCCTACTCCTAACCCACTCCACCTCTCAACCTGAGTAATTCTTCCCTCTCCTTTCTCGCACTACCATCTCCTTCCAGTTTAGGATGAAGGCTCCTCCTCTGTGTTTCTGTACTTATCATATAATTTTGTAGTTTTTTTTCTTAAATAATCTTTTTTAATTGCAAAAGTAACTGATGCTCCTTTTAAGTGATAGAGATTTGTGTGTAGTAAAAAGAACTTTTCTCCTTCCGATTTCCATTCCCACTTCAAAGGATACCAGTGGATGACTTTCCATACTTTAGAAAACATTTTCAAGCAGTATTTATTGTAAAAGATTCATATTACAGAAGTTTATAAAGTAACAAGTGAAAGTTTCTCTTTGATTTCACCCTTTGTTTCCTTACCCAAGCCATTAATGGTGCGGTTGTGCCCATCCACCCTACTTTTTCTATCCATTTCATTTATATGCTCATGCACGTATGTTGTGGCAGATACAAAAAACAAAATAAAACTCAAACTACTGTCATTATCAGAGTTTCCCTTTCCTTTCCCTTTGTCCCATGCTTCACAGGGCATTCTACGTTTTCAGAGCAAGGTCATAACCTTGGGCGGAGGTGCAAAACTGAAGAAGAGGAGAGAAGCAATAGATTTTTCTACATAAGAAAGATCTGGGAGCAATCTTGAAATAGAATGGAAACATCTGGAGGTGACAGGAAAAAGAGGAGAGCCTGAGTGAGCAGGAAATTTTGAGGCAAGGGGGAAAAAGAGGAGCAGTTGCTTTGAGGAGTAGAACTTTGAGAAAGATGTAATTATGAAAAGTATGGGATTTAGTGTAATTCTTCATTTATTACCTCAAGAGACATTCAGTAAAGATCATCATTAGCTTTTGAGATTTGGGGGAGTCATGTTTGTGTTCATGGAAGAGTCTATAGGTCCACACTGAACCCGAGGGTGGAGTAAGTTTTCCCTCAAGCACATGGGCTGCCAGGAAGAAGTTTATGGAATAACAAGGAACAAAGTCAGGATTCTGTAAAGAGAGAAGCAGAAAGTGGGTATGGGAGCTGGGAATCCCAACAAGTGTCACTAGATTGGCCTTAGGGGCCCCTCCAGCATTAATACCTGACTACCATTAGCTCACCCTGAACAAAGTTTGCCAGTTGACAGAACCAGCTGATGGAGCTTTTTAAAATTCTAAATTTGAAATTTTGAAATATCACTGAACATCCAAGGATCATCAGACATCTTCAGAAAGCTACAATATGAAAGCAAGAAACCGATTTTTAAAAATGACCCGAGAGGAAAGAAAACAGGAAAGGAGGGGAAACACATTTAAAAAACCCTGAGGAGTAATTCCAGAGATTCGAAAAGATACTGCATACCTAAAACAAGAACAAATGCTATGGGAAAGAAACCATCACGGAATAAAAAGAACCTTTCTTCAAGCCAAAGGTCTGGGGGTGTCCTAAACTCCTTCCTTATTTCTTTTTTAAGATTTTTAACCTTATTTCTTACATCTAATCTGAAAAATCCTACCAGTTCATCCTCAGTGATGTTGACGGGAGAAACCTGGTTTTTCTTGCTGATGCATGTAAAGAATTACAGATTGGCACATCTATTAGCGTGCGATTGGTTTATTAGTGATCTGTTCCCATGGAAGAGAACAGGCCTAGCTAAGGTGGGGGTGGGGTGAAAGGCATGGGTTCAGGGCAAAGCAGGGTACCGAAAGTAAGGCTGGCCAAAGGCCAGGGTGGCCAGAGAGCCAAGAGAAAGAGTCCTTTGTTCTGAGGACTTATATAGTTGGTGGGGTGGGGGTAAAAATGTTACATATTGATTGATGGGTAAAGGTGGTGCCAGCTTTCCCGGGGAGGGGGGGGGAGGGGAGATGTGACTATCCAAACTTAGGTATGTGGGGGCGTCTATTAGCCAGAATGCTTATCTTGCTCCAGACCCCATTTGTTCATCTTGTTGTGAAACAGATACATGACAGGGGGCAGTTAATTAAAGTTGGGGCAGTTACCCAAAGTTATTTATGGGCTCTTTCTGTATGCATCAGGGACTACCTCGCAAAACAGGTAGTGACCAGAGGTAGACAATTCACCAAAGCTGCTTTATGGGCTGCTTCTCCTGCATCCCAGGCCCTGGGATGGAAGCACAGTTTCTAGGCCTTCTTTCCCAGAGAGTGGGAATGCTGCACAGAATTTCAAGGACTCCCCTCCTTCCTCGCTAATAGTGTTTCCTGTGATGTGGGAACCCCTGGCTCAGGACTGCTGAGTGAGCAGGTGAGACATGTCCCCCTCCCCCTCCTTGCCTTGGTTTACTGTTCATTCTACCTAAGCGCTAAAGGCATTTCCTGGCAACCAGGATGCTAGACGCTGGCCAGTACCAGCAGTGCAGTCCCAGAGCTCTTCCTGGGCTGTCTCCTCCTTCAGTAATGTTCCTCGTCAGCCCTTGTGCAAACAAGGATTCCATCCTCCAGAATTGTCCTAGTGATCTTTTAAAATCTACTCTCTGCTTTAAAATCTCCGTGTTCCTAGTTTCCCATGGGATAGAATCCAAACTCCATTGTCAGGGTCTGAAACTCATGACACCCAGCTCCAGTCTCTAGACTCACTGCTCCTTCACCTCCTCCCGGGAAGCCTGAGTTATCTCACGCTAAACTTCCCTCACTGTTCTCTGAACCAGGCAGGCCTTTCCCGGACCCAACTCCATTAAGCAGACAACTCTTCCCCCACTTCCCTGCCAGGCAGCCTTCTGCTCATCAGCCAGCACCCCGCCCAGACTTCCCAATACTGTCATCCCAAGCAGAATTGGCACCCGCTCTGGGACCTTGTTATAACAGGAGCACATCACAGTGCACAGGTTCAAATCCCCAACCACCCGCCAACTCCAGCAGCACAGCGGTCTGTCTTTCTTTGCCCACTTCAGGGCCTTGTAGATGCTTCATAAAGTCACTCAGCAGGCTGCTGTGGCCTGTTCCCCAGCCACCCCTTCCCTCTACACAGGGAAGTAGGGAGCGAAGGTGGGGACCCCTCCTCCCAGCCTCCAGGCAAGGCAGTGCTTGTTCCCACCAGCTAGCCTGGCCTTCCCAGGAAGCTGGGCCAGGCACCCTCTACCCCTCAGGCAGAGTTTGGGGCTAGAGCTCTGTCCTGCCCACTGCTGGGCTCCTAATTGGTGGTCAGTAATGACTGGGGCAAGTTTAACTGTCTCTCCGGACTTCTTTGTCCTCATTAGAAAAATGAGGTGTTTGGAATAGAGGATCTCAGAGAAATACCTTACATATGATCTCCAGTTTGAGTTATTTAAAAAGGAAAAAAAAAAAAACCTCAGGAGGAAAAACAACTGCCCTGCACTCCTATTCCCCTCAGGGCCGAAGTTGGTTTCTGGAACCTGCCCGCTGACTCAGACCTCTGCAGCTTCAGCGCTTTTCCTGCCCACAAATGGGAGGGGGTGGTGCGGGGGTGGGGCGGGGGCGCTGCGCAGCTCTCCCAGCTGAAGGCAGCTCTGACTGCTCAGCTGAGGCCTCGCTGCAGAAAGAACATAGTGACTACTGCCTGCCAAGAATTGTCTTGCAGAATTGGTGTTCACGCTGTAACCAAGTGGGGCTCCTCGCAGGACCAAGCCCATAGGAAAGGTGTGGGAGGAGGGCCCATCCTGGGACTGGGGAAGGGATGCAGAGCAGGCAGCGCTGGCCACCATCCCACCATGACCATTCTCTGCACCTCGCCCCCCTACCCCCGAAACCGCCCCCCCTCACCCTGCAGCTGGGGAGAATTCAGGGAGAATTTAGGTAGGAGGAGATACCTGCGGAGCCTGGAGAGGGAAGGGTTTTCCCTTGGCCTGGTTGGTACAGTAAGAGCTACAGTGGGTAAGAGGCCAGGCGCCTGGCTCTGGCCTGACTGGTGTAATGTGACTACCTGAACTTAGGCATGTGTGGGGGTCTGGTAGCCTGAATCCTTATCTCGCTCCAGATCCCATTTGTTCATCTTGTTGTAAAACAGATATTCGACAGGGGGCAGTTAATTAAAGTTGGGGCAGTTACCCAGAGTTATCTATGGGCTCTTTCCGTAAGCATCAGGGACTTCCTCATAAAACAGATAGTGACCAGAGGTAGGCAATAAACCAAAGTCCTTCCATGGGCTTCTTCCTTTTGGCACTGTGGAAGGTGCCAGCGAGAGGTCTTGCCTTCCAGGACTTGGGATGAAAGCACAGTTTCAAAGGTTTCCTTTCCCAGATAGTGGAGAGGATACAAAAATTTCAACACCCTCCTCCTACGTTAACATGCTCTTTCTTGTGATGTGGGAACACCTGGCAATATTCCTGGACCAGGCTCAGGACTGCTGAGTTAGCGAGTGAAACATGTCTCCCTCCACCTCCCTGCCTCGGTTTACTGTTCATTCTACCTAAGCGCTAAAGGCGTTTCCTGGCAACCAGGATGCTAGACGCTGGCCAAGTACCAGCACCGCAGTCCCAGAGCTCTTCCTGGGCTGTCTCCTGCCTCACTTCATTGTTCTATATGTGTCAATGAAAGGATAAAATAGTTAGAAACATCATCATTAAAAGATTAAAAGATTTAAAAGATTTCCAAAGCTATCAGTCACTACAGCCCACATCTCTTGCATGTTTCTTGCTCACCGTCACGAAGGTGTTTTGGGCAGGCTGCTTGTTGGACAGAGGTCAGATTCCAGGTGCTGCCCCCTCTTTCCTGCCTCCAGCCCTCACTGAATTCCTGTTCCTTAGTGTCAACATTCACAGGCTTGTCCCATCCCTTGCCCTGCTGCCCTGAAACCACTGCTCTTTAAGGGCAGAATCCCCTTAGGAGGGCTGTGCCGGCGACAGTGTCCCCCTGTGGTAGTCATCATAGCATGGGGCGAGGGTAGCAGAAGTTCTAAGTAGAAGAGGCCATCTAAGACAAATGTTTAAAGCTAATTCATGTAATTTAAAAGTTCTCCCAAAAGCAGGTCTTCTCCGCCTGCTCACCACCACCACATTCACTCAGGTCATTCTGAAAAATGAGCAATGCAACTTTGGATAAGCAGTAGTTTGCAAAGGCACTGAAACATAATGCAGAGGATACAAAAACTTTACTACAGGAGCAGGGCGGGGTCTTCTCAGGGGAGGCAGTTGGTGAGCTCGGAGTGGGAAGGCACATCAGGACATCTCCAAGCACCACCGCATCTTGGAGACCCTGTCTTCCCTCCTTTTAAGAAAATCTTTCAGCTTTTTAGAGTGCTCATAATTTTAATTCCCCAAAGCAAAAGACATGTCATTTACCATGTCAGAATGAGTAAAAAAGCCAGACCCAACTGTACACTGTCTGTAAGAGACACACTTTAATAGCTGGAAGATAACTAACAGGAAAAAGATCCACCATGCCAACAATAAGCATTATAGCTGGCATGGCTATATTAATATCAGGCAAAATGGACCTGAAGACACGTCTCCAGGTCCCCAGTTGGAAACAAAGAGTATTAAAGAGACACTTCATAATCATAAAAATGTCAACTCCATTAGAAATACATAGCAAAAAGAGGATGGGGAGATTGAAAAGGGTACAGGGGGACAAAAGGTGACGGAAGGAGACTGGACTTGGGGTGGTGAGCACACAATGGAACATACAGATGATGTGCTGTAGAATTGTACAATCATAAATGTGTATGTACCTAGTAGACAGCTTCAAAATACATGAAGCAAAAACTGACATAATTAAAAGGACAACAGACCATCCCACAGTTACAGTTGGAAATTTAACACTTCACAGTAACTGACTGGACAACTAGACAAGAAAGTCAGCAAAGCCGCACGATCTGAACAACACTATTACTCACCTTCACCTAATACTTATCTACAGAACACTATACCCTGCAAGTGCAGAATACATTCTTTTCAAGTGTGCATGGTATATTCACCAGTTTAGACACTTGCTGGGCTATAAAACAAGTCTCAATAAATTTAAAAGGATTGAAGTCCTACACGATGTTGTCTTACCAAAACATAATTAAATTAGCCCAGGCTGGTGTAGCTTAGTGTATTGAGTGCTGTCTTGTGAACCAAAGGGTTGCTAGTTCGATTCTCAGTCTAGAGCACATGCCTGGGTTGCAGGCCAGGTCCCCAGTTGGAGGAGGAGGGGCATGCGAGAGGCAAATGATCGACTTATCTCTTGCACATTGAGGTTTCTCTCCCTCTTTCCCCCTCCCTTCCCCTCTCTCTAAAAATAAATAAACAAAACCTTTAAAAATAAATAAATAATCCATGGTCAAAGAAAGAAATCACAAGAGAAATTAAAAATATTTCCAACTAAATGATAATGAAAAGCATCATATCAAAATCTGTAGCTATAAGAACAGCTAAAGCAGTTCTTAGAGGGAAATTTATACCTTTAAATGCTTATATTTCAAAAGAAGAAAGTTTAACATCAATGATCCAAGGTACTACCTCAAAAAACTAAAGAAAGAAGTAAACCCGAGATAAGCAGAAAACAGAATAATAGAAAACAAATTAATATAGAGAAAGCAGATAGACCAGAGAGAAAATTACCAACACCAAAAATTAATTATTTGCACAAAGACCACAGAATTGTTAAGCCCTAGCTTAATGGACCAAGAAAAAAGGAAGGGAACTTAAATTACAGAACACAAATACCAGAAGTAAAAAGGAGGGAGGACTATAGATCCTACATACATTATAAGGATAACAGAGAATATAATGAAAAACTTTATCCCCCAAATTGACAACTTAGATAAAATGGAAAAACTCCTTGAAAAATAGAACTTTATCAAAACTAACACAAAATGAAATAGAAAATCTGAACAGTCTTTATATCTTTTAAAGAATTTCCAGGCCCAGATTGTTTCCCTAATGATTTATAACGGAAATCTGAGGGAAAAAAATAACACTAATCTTACACAAACTTTACTGGAGAATAGTGAAGAAGGTAAAACTTTTAAACTCATTTTTTGAGGCCAGTAATATCTGAATATCAAGACCTAGCAAAGACATTCCAGAAAAAGACAATTGTAGGCAATATCCCTTACGAATATAGATGTAGAACACTCAAATGGTTAGATCTGTCAAAAGATGGACCAAAAGCAGTTGAGATAGAGTCCGTTCAAATACATGGAGAAGCTAAAACTAGGCAAAGGGGAAATGTTGTCTCAGAAGGTGGTAAGGTGCAAGATCTGAAAACAAATTGTTTGAGATTAAAACACTAATGAGATTACTTTTTTTCCAGCTCTCCAACCTAATAGTTGAAAAACCACACACACAACTGATGTTAGTGAGGGGCAATGTGTATTCTCAAGCATCAACGACGGGACTGAAATCAAGCACAACTTTTGGAGGACGGTGTGGCAATGCCTAGCGAACCTGGCACTCCCGACCATGCACCTTTCATTCTTAGGTTCAGCTCCCTCACAGGGGAAGGGCAAGTCTACGTGAGCAAAGATGTTGATAGCATATTGTTGGGTGTAAAAGAGCAAATTTTACACAAAACATTTTATAAAATATCATATTTTTGTGTGATGCGGACTCCGGCCTGCAGGCTGCGTGTATTGTGGCTGCGATGAACAAATTCACACAGACTACAGAGTCCTGAGGTGAAAAAGGGATGGCATGACCGCCCTCTAAGTGAGAGAGAGGTTGAGGGCCATGACCCCTTCCTTCCTCAACAGGCTTTTGTTGCTCTTCTGGGCACATTACATCAAGGATGGTCCTCATTTACTATGCACAGGTTCGCTTTAGGTGGTTACCTTTTATAGATAACAAACAAAAGAATGTTGCTAATTACTCCAAAGGAAAAGGACATTTGCAAATGCAAAGGGGAAAAGTGGTTGAACTGGTTCCACTCCATCCTTGGGAGGTTTAGCACAGATTACAGTACACATTTGCTGCCTCAATTCAGGGTGAGGGAGTTTTAGCAAAAGCAAGCATCAAAGCAGCCTTGGTACAATGCAGGCCTGATTCCCCACGGGAGAACCGATCTGTGGGTTTGGCTCCGGTGTGCCGACATGCACCTGTCTGTTTTCAGACAGAGCTTAGCTACATTTGCCAATTGGATTGATTCCCTATATTTATGAATTACATTTATGTATATATACATGGGCAGGAAAACTGTTCAAAATTATAGTGATTTTTTGAATATTGGTATTAAGGATTTTTTCTTTTTTGTTTGTTGGTATTTCCTGACTTTTAAAAATAATGGCAATTGTTTCTGTAGTAAGAAAAAAATGAAAGTTCAGTAAAGAAACAGTGTGATTGGGACTTCTGGTCAAGATGGGGTGTAGGTGAACATGGCTTGCCTCCATGCAGAACTACATCAAAATTATAACTAAACTACAGAACAACCATCACTCAGAACCATCAGAAATCAAGCTGAATGAAGTCTGACAATTATGGAACTAAAGAAACCACATCCCTCAAGACTGATAGGAGAAGCAGAGATGTAGATACAGGGAATGGGCTGGGTGGTCCCACACCCAAATGTGGGATAAAAATTCTGGAGGGATATCTCAGGAATGAGGAGTCCCAGCCCCACACCATGCCCCCCAGGCCACGGTTTCAGTGCCAGGAAAATAAAGCCCAATAACTTCAAGCTGCAAAAACCAGTGGGGTTTGAGTCAGTAAAGGGAACTGCTGGAGTCCCAAGCAGTATCTCTCAAAGAACCCACACATGGGACTTACTCAGGCTCACTCCCTCTGAGCTCCAGTACTCAGCCCACACAATGGGTGCACTGTGAGTACCTAGCTTGGGTGACCTGGGAGGCTGTGCCACTGGGCCCTGCAGGACACACCTCTTACATTAGGCCATGCTACTAAGACAGGGATTCATAGCAGCTCTACCTAATACATAGAAACAAACAGGAGAAGGGTGCCAAAATGAGGAGACAAAGAAACATGGCCCAAATGAAAGAACAGATCAAAACTCCAGAAAAAGAACTAAACAAAATGCAGATGAGCAATTTATCAGATGCAGAGTTCAAAACACTGTTTATAAGAATCCTCAAGGAACTTAGTGAATACCTCAACAGCATAAAAAAGACCCAGGCAGAAATAATCATATACTAATGCAAATAAAAAACAATTTACAGGGAATCAGCAGTAGAGTGGAAGAAGCCGAGAATCAAAGTAATGATATGGAACATAAGGAAACAAAAAGTAACCCATCAGAACAACAGTAAGAAAAAAGAAATGCAAAAAAACAAGCATAGTGTAAGAAGCCTCTGGGACAACTTCAAGTGTACCAACATTTGCATCATAAGGGTACTAGAAGAAGAAGAGAAAGAGCAAGAAATTGGAAATCTATTTGAAAAAATAATGAAAGCAACTTCCCTAATTTGGTGATGAAAATAGACATGCAAGTCCAGGAAGCACAGAGACTCCCAAACAAGATGGATGCAAAGAGGCCCACTCCAAGACACTTCATAATTAAAAGGCCAAAGGGTAAATATAAAGAGAGGACCTTAAAAACAGCAAGAGACAAGCACTTAGTTACCTACAGGGGCGTTCTCATAAGACTGTCAGCTGATTTCTCAAAAGAAACTTTGCAGGCTAGAAGGGATTGGCAATAAATATTCCGAGTCATGAAAAGCAGGGACCTACAGCCAAGATTGCTCTACCTGCCGAAGCAATCATTTAGAATAGAAAGGCAGATAAAGAACTTCCCAGACAAGAATAAAACTAAAGGGGTTCATCATCACCAAACCATTATTATATAAAATGTTAAAGGGACTTATTTAAGAAAACGAAGATCAAAACTATGAACAATAAAATGGCAATAAACACATACGTATCAACAATTAAATCTAAAAAACAAATAAGCAAACAAGAAGAACAGAGACAGGATCATGGACATGAAGAGCGTTTTGATAGTTGCTGGATGGGAGGGGGTTGTGGGGAAATGGGAGAAGAGGTGAGGGGATTAAGAAGTACAAATCGGTACTTACAGAATAGCCATGGGGACGTACAGGAAATGGAGTAACCAAAAAACTTCTATGCATGACCCATGGACATGAATATAGGGGTGGGGATTGCTTGAGGGAGTGGGGGGTACTAGGGTGGGGATAAAGGGGAAAAAATTGGGACAACTGTAGCAGCATAATCAATAAAATATTTAAAAGGAATAAAAAGAAATAGTGTGACTGTTCTCCATATATTGTTTGGAAACGTGAGTCTGGATAACCCTGTGGTAGGTATGTTGGCAGGAAGCATTTGGTAGGAAGTTGGACTTGATGACTTCTGAGATCCCATCTAATCTACTTGTGATTTTGTTTTTGTACACATACATGTCTATATATATACATATACATACACATGTATATATGACTGTATATATGTTAGTGCAATTCTATGTGTCTGTGAGTGTCATAATCATGTCTTTTTATTCTGTATTTTTGATGCTCTGACATCTTAGGGCTTTGCTGACTCTTGAGAGACTGTGCCTCCCAGGGCTAGTCAATTCTTAGAGACAGTAAATGACTGCCTACCTGGGCAGCTTTCATGTGTAAACCAACCAGTCCAAACCCCATACTCCCAAATGGGTGCTTATTTTTCCTAACGGGCGCTTGTTCTCTGGGCTACCCTTCTCCTTCCCTAACAATCCCAGACCGGCTAACAGACAACCAGGCCAGCTCCCACACCAGAGCCTGCTAAGATTATTCAAACAAAGCAATCCTAAACTTGTTTATCCTTCTTCCCACAGAAACCACACTAAAGACTTGTGCCCATGTTCTCCCCTTTCACTCTGCTTCCCTGTGTGTCCCCCACATGAAAACAATACTCTGAGTTCCCTTAAAACAGTGAATATATGTGATGTCCCTGGATCTACTACTCATTTCATTCAGCAAAAACAAACAGTTGAATCTGATTTTGTTGTGGCAGCAACACTGTCACATATAGGCTGGTTTCCCTAAGTTGGAATCTATTTCTTTTCTTCTCAGTGCAGTCTCTACATATTTTGGGGAGTGAGGGGAACAGAGCAATAGTATGACCTCTGAACTCCTAAAAACAAACCCCCCAAAATGAACCATTCAAATAGATTTAACATAATTTTTGAGAAAAAAGTAAAACAACTAAACAAAAAAACCGCACATTACCACCCCCCTCCATGAGAATTGTGTAAAAATCCTCTGTAACTTTTAGGCAGCCCTAGTTTCAAAGATCGGGTGGTCTGATGGTTTATCAATACCAAAGAAAATTTGCCATTTCTAGAGGGTCGATTGCCAGGCGTCGTTTGCAAAGTACACTTGCAGGAAAGCTGTAGCTCACATGTGCAATGTTATTTGAGAGGTGGCACAGACGCACATGCTCCCCCAAGACACGCTGGTCACTCACTGGTCTGCCACGGTATTTCCTCCCAACCTATCTGGTTTTTTCCCTGGTTGTAGAGGAAACAACTATTTGCTTCAGAAGACCTCTATGAAAGCATATTTAAGTCATCTGGGAGGGGAAAAATATTTCCACCCTGGGTTAGCTTTCCTGATTTTTACCCGCTGAAGATTCCAATTGCTGGCTTGCTACTAGGACTTGGGTGGAGTTTCTCAAGCCACAGGAGTTTAGGGTGTGGTTCTGCTGACTCGGGGTGTATATTCCAGTCTTCTCCAGGACCAAAAGCCGTGGATCAGTTCGGGTAACCACCTTGGCAGATGAGGAGATTGCCTGGGACAGGGCAGGTGTTTAATCAATATTTGTTGCATGTTTAGTTGAAAGATGGGAGTTTCAGTCACAGCTTTGTGCTGCATAGAACTGAACCAACTCTAGTTGTATGAAGCCAATAGGGAAAATCCTGAAAGGAAAGCAGGAGCTCCTGGAATTAAGGCTAGTGACCCAGGAGTAGAAAGTTGCAGAGTCAAGGAGCTTTGGAGACTTGGCACACAACCCACAGGAAATTCATGGCTTGGGAACAATCTGGCCCCAGCACCACCACTGGCCCAACGATGGATGGCTCCAATCTCCAGCATCCCCTCTGACTCAAGATTCCAAATCTTGGGAATTTCAGGGGCTGAATGGCTGACTTGAAATAATTTGCCTAGAGGTAGTAAAAGAAGGATCTGAATTCTTCACGTGTGATGGGAGGCTGCGATAGAAGGCACATACAGAGGACGGAGAACATGACTTCATGGGGCCTGGGTAGCCAGCCAGATGGCAGGAGAAGAATCCTGGAGAGGGGCGAACAGAACCAGAACGGTGGGAAGCAGAGAATAGTTGTTTCATGGTGTTCTTAGGCTAACACCGGAGCTAGGTTATTTTTTAAATTAACGGCAAGTGAAAACCTAAATCGTGCTATTCAGATATGAGACTGAAGTTCCACTGGCTGGATGAAGTGGGAGTGTCCCCACAGAGGGTGATTTGTCCCTAGAGCCAACCTGGCTAGTCACTTTCGCTCTTGTGACTTTTCCCCTTCACTCTGGAGCAGGAAACCTCAAGTCCTCCCCCAGTGAGGGCGGGGGTGTCGGTACCCATGCCCCACCTGAGACAGAAGAATGGGGAGCACTTGTGTCCAAAATCTCCATGGAGTTAGCTTTGGGTGTTTCCAGGCTTTAGCCAGACTGGAGTGAATTTGCCTTCATAGTTTGAGGAAATGTGCTTCTCTCTGGGTTTTCAGGTGAGGAATCAACCTTCAATTTCCATCCATATTATTTGCCTCCTTTTAGAGGAGAATCTCTCTTTTTTCCTCTCCTCCATGAAGAGCAGCAAGGCCCAAGAGCTTGGATTCTGGGTGTCCTATAAATCTGGGTTTAAATCTAAGGTCTTGTTCTTATCACTGGCTGCGTGACTTTGTCAAATATTACCTGTGCCTACTTCTTCCTCTGTGAAATGGGAAAAATAATGCCTGTCTTGCAGGGCATTTCATGAAAATGTACATAAAGTGCCAAGTACATACAAAAGTATAGGGCAGGGCATCCATACCCATTAAAAATTTAAAGATTACATCTCTTCTCCCATCCCAGGCTTTTTACATAAACACTAATTATTGTCTATTTCTCAACACGAATTTGTTAGCTTGTGGATACCAATGTCAATTTTTGAAAATTGATACCAATATCAATTCTCAAAAGTGCATATCAATATCAACTTTTAAGAATTATATTATTTTGCAAAAGACCAATTATATGATTTTGCAACAATTTCTCAGGCATGATCAAAGCTTAAATGAAATTTTCCTTAAAATTCTCCAATTCCTATTTAGTCTGAGGAAATAACAGGTTAGGTTCACAGATATGTAGAAGGATGATCACTACAGTGTTGTTTATAAAAGTACTTATAGAGGATTCTAAGATTAAATAAATAATAGCAATTTTTACAGTAGCCTTTAAGAAGATACTGTAAAATATATTTAATCACATGGAAAGGTGCTTTTGCTGTATTAAGTGAATAAATTATAAAATAGCATTGTAGTGTGGTTCCATTTTTATTACACATATGTATGATAGCAAAGGGATATATGTTAAATATGAGCAATGCTTTTCTTTGGGTGTGGGAGTGTAGGTGGCTTTTATTTTTACTCATAATTATTTTCTAATTTTCCCACAATAAATGCATATTATACACATATAAAGGAGGAGAAAAGATCATGTGACCCTTTTTGCCCTGATTTTAGACTCTTCAAGCACCCTTTTGATTTTTCAAATTTGGTTTCTCCGAGATAATCTCTTAAGAAGAGATAGGCACAAAGTTATATCCAGCTGAAATAGCTTGAAATAGACATCAGGGGCAGTCTTGAGGGTTTCCCTCCCTCCCCCCAAAATAGAGATGTAAATGAAGGGAAACCAGTGCACCCACTCTGTTTTTTGTTTGTTTTGTTTTGAAGAAACTGCAGATAGCACTGTGGCTTTCCCTCAAGTGACTGGTTTGCAAAGCCTAGAGCCCTTTTTCTTGTTCCTACCCCCTGTAGAGTGAGACACACAAGTCACTGGCCCAGGGCAATTATCCTGATGGTTCTGGTACCCACCTTTCTGGGTATCTATCTCTAAACTGGGATAAGGGAGTAGGATAATGGATATAAATCCGTCCCTGGAAAGATCATTTTCCCTCCTGTGGTAAAATAAAATAGTATTCTGATTAAAAATATTTCCTGAGAATTTGCCTAGCATGAAAAGTCCCTGATAAAATGATAAAATACTTTTAAATATTTACTGAGTAAATGTCCTAGGTTTGGTAAGAGAAAAAAATAAGATAGGGTCCTTGTCTTAAAGGAGTCCAAAGACAGTCTAGTTGGGACAGGCAGACATATAAATAAATAATTGTAAAATAATACGAGAAAGGTCACAACCAATTTATGAACAAAGTGATAGTTAGCACATAGATGTGATAACTTAAAGTTTTAGAACGAATGGGAGAAACATTCCAGGAGGACGAGGAAATTGTGTGTCACAGCTTGAATTAGCTAAGTATTTGGGCAGAAAGATCAGTTTCTGGTCAGATGACTGAGGCTTTGTATAGAAGGTACCTTAAAGTACCACATGTCTGGTACCCCCAGTGAGTCCGCCATCAGGTTACCATAGTGAATGATTGTCAACGAATCAGGTTCTGAAATTTAATGAAGTGCTTGTAGAAAATTATCAGAGATCTCCAAGGGCTTCATGAAATACTTAAAATAGAAGTCAAGCACTGCTTCAGCCAAGCCCTTCACTTTTCTCAAACGCTTGGAAATGTTACCATTTGCTGATTGTGTCACTCAACCTTCTGAAAGTCAGTAATTTGTGCCATTCCAATCTTTCCAGGAAAAAAAAATGGAACTAATAATGGCATACAAGACAGAGGACAAGAGGGACGATGTTAAGGGCTTCGGATGTTTTTTGAGTTTCAAATTTTCTTTAGGCGATCGCCAACCTGATTGGGTCCAAAACCTACTCTTAACTACACATGTCCCTTGCCTTTCTTGCTTTCTCTCCCTCCATCAGTTCTCCCGGATTTTTGGGTCTCCGCGCTTAGGAGTAACCACTTCCCTTGCACGCGCGACTTCCACACTAGCCCCAGCCCCAACTCTACCCGCAGCTCCAGCCGGGGCGGGACAGCCCTCCGCATCTCCGCCCAGACGAACCGGTCGGGGTTGGGCGTGGCGTGGCCGCGGAGAGCCGAGGGGGCGGGGCTTGGGGGCGGGCCCTGATCCAGGGGGCGGAGCCTGCCCGGAGCGGCGACGCAGGCGCGCAGTGGATCCGCCGCGCGGAGCTGCAGCCATGGAACAGGCAACCCCGGACCTCGATCGGCTTTTGCAACCGGCGCCGCTGGAGCCTCTAGGCCACACCGACGCTGGGCTGGAGGCTGTGGTCGATGAGGAAGCAGAGGGGGTCCGGGACGAGGATGTTCCCAGGGACCAAACGGTGAGGACAAGGGGCGGGGGGGACTGCCCGGCCTGTGTCTGGGCCTAGCGGGCTGGGCTAGGCTGGCGGGGGCGGGTCGGCTTGGCCGGGAGACCCGGCAGTGACCGGGAGGCGGGGTGGGAAAGCTGGGCCGCCGGAGCAGTGAGGGCCCAGTGTAAAAAGGGGCCGTGGGTAGGAGCGAGCGCCAGGTGCAGCGGCACCGAGCGAATTCCGGTCGAGAGGCAGCGGCGAGGGGAGCCGAGGGTACCTGTGGGTGCGGTTCCGCGGGCCTGGAGGTGCGGGCTCTGCACCGTCCAGCCTGGGGCAGACGCGGTGTTCAGAGGTCCGGGCGCCCGGAAGTCTGGACCTGAGCGGGAGCGCCGCTGTTCCTGGCGGCCTGGCGAGGGCTGCGCAGAGGAGGTGGCTCGCGAAGGCGCTGTGGGGTGCGGGCGCGGTGTCTGAGAAGATCGTGCGGGACTTGAGGAACAGGTCTGGGGCACTGAAGGGGGTTGGGTTGGCGCCACAGTCCGGGAATTGGGAGTGTTGGATTCAAGAAAGGGTACAAGTTAAAAAAACAAAACAAAACATTTAAAACTACTTGTTTGGCTGTTCTTTAATTTGTGGATCAGCTGCCTTGTTCAGTGGAGACTTGTCGTAGACATCTCGTGAATCTTCTTTGTGAATCTCCTTTGGCAGTTAGTGATTTTCATTTGCTTGAGGAAAAAAGAAGATGTAGCATTTTTTATATTTGTAGCTGTTTTCAGTCCGAAGCGTTTTCACTCATAGTGCGTGACGGATAGGCCAGGTTGAACAGAGGCGTTCCTGAAACTCGGTCTGGTGCTGCGCCGCGGAGAGCGCCCTGCCCGGAGTGCGCGCATCGCTCATCCATTTTGCCGCCGCGGCAGCTTTCCCTGACGCTAGTGCTCGTGCTGACACAGAACTGCCTGTGACGGGCGAAGGAAGGTTGAACTTCGTTGCTGGCAGTGCCTGTGCAACCAGAAAGACTCTTAAGTCTTAAGGTTAGCGACCAGACAGCCAGGAACTTCAACGCAGAAGTGCAAGGTTTTGCCGACTTGGGGAAATGTCGAGGTGCATAGACTTTTTGGGTGAGTTTTAAGTTTTCATGGAATTTCCCCCTGAGTTGTAGGATTTTTTGGGGAGAGGTTGGCATCTTAAATGTGACAAGTGTGTGCGCCCTTCTTCGGTGCGTAATTTCACTCGTAACGTGATTTGCTTTTTATGCAGCTATGTGACTTAGTTTTTCTGTTGTCTCTCTTTCAAAAAGTCATTGTGAAGTGTATGGTTAATGCAGAGAAGTTTCCCACAAAATAATTATCCGATCCTTTGAAGCCAGTATATTCTGGGTTATGTCCACTCCCTACGCCACAGAGGTAACTAGTATTTTGAATTTTGTATTAACAGTTCTCTTGATTTACTTAACCTTTACCATATGTATCCCTAAAGAATATATTAATTTTACTTGATTTTGAAATTTACATAAGTGGATTAATTTTACTATGATTTTCTTTCTTTGCTTGATAGGATGGTTTTGGAACTCATCCAAAATGTGACTTGGTTCGCTTGTATTCATGGCTTTATAATAAGCCATTTTATAGATATTCTGCAGTTGATTTCTCTTTTCTTGGGGTTGTTACTAGATTCTTGCGCTTTCTAAAAAATTACCACTACCATGAACTTCTTCCTTTATATCTCTTGGTGCCAATGTGTTGGAGTCTAATGTAAACTTAGCAGCAGAATGGCAGGGCGGTAGGGCGGTAGCATGTTCAGCCCTAGCAGGCAGTGCCGAATTGTTTTCCAAGTGAGTATCCCAGTTTATATTCCCATCAGCAGTGCCTGATGCTCTCTAGCCTTGTCAACACTTAATATTTTCAGACTTTAAGATATTTGTCAATCTTGCAGACATGTGTTAAAGCAGTCTTAGGTTGTTTCAAAAGGTCAGAATCATATTTTTTGTTGGCTACATCATGCGTTTAATTTTGGTTATGATGATCAAAATTTTGGTGGTTTGTTTTTGTGAAAGCCTTTAGAAATTTAACTAGTATGAAGTTACAACTATAGTATAAAATCAGTTTACGTTAATTTAAAAGTAATTATAAATATCTCATTTAAAAAACTCGTGTGTTCAGTTTAAGATGTTTGAAAATCCAAAGATGCCATCATACAGTAGAGGCTGTAGTTATACTGTGTTACTGGGCATTTAGGGAAAATGTTGGTAAATATGTGTTCCAAGAGACTGTCTGTTAGCGACCAAACTTAGTAATTCATGGGGACACAAGCCATTTGGTCAGTATTTCTCAATTACCAGGAGTTTAACGACACACGCATTCATATACTTTGTACACTGTTCCCTCCTCTCAAAAACTACACAAACCCTCCTCGAAGGGTTATATGCTCCTTTTCCCTCTTCCTGACCCTTCTTCTACTCCAGTCCCTCCCCAGGTGAGAAGGATTGCTGTAACTGTCACAGCCTTGCTACTGTTTACTGGTAGGGATGTGGTCTGGGCATAAAGGTAAGTTAGATTTATTTTTTGTGTGTGCTATTCACAGTAAGGCTATACTCTTTAATTTTCACATTACCCCCAAAAGGCAGATAAAGCCGAAGCCGAAGTTCAGAGACAAGTGATTTGGCCAAGGTCACTAGGTAGTCAGTGGGATGGATGGGACTTGAGGCCAGGTTTGCCTGGCTTTGACATTAGACTGCCCATTAAGCCATGTGGCTTCATTTTTTAAAAAAGTTAAAAATAGTCTTGTAAATTGCCCCAGTACTGTATTTTAAATTTTTAGTTTATATTGAAGTTGTGATTTTAAAAAAGGTGTCAATGGTGTGTTGATTTATCACACAGCTTTTTACCACAAAAAATGTCTATGTAGTTAGTGTGCAGAGAGGGCAAAAAGCTCACCTCATGAACCTTAGTTTTAACTCTGTAAATTTTGGACAGAGAGTAATTCGTACTAGTTTCACTACACCTAGGGGTAGTGGGAACAAGCACTGCCTAAGACTTGCAAGTTTCTTCTGGTTCTAAACATCAATAATCAGCATTCCCAATTCTGCTGTGAGCTCTTACTCTGTAGTCTCCTGTTTTTCTTTCTGTGAGTGTGTTCAGTTCTCTGTCTTTCCATTGTCTAATTAGAAGTCTCCTTTCTTTTCCTTTTGTGCTTTTTCCATGTAAGGAAGAGTGTGGTCTTTTTTTAAAATGTTGTCAACTCTATTTAAAGTAATTCAGAAAATGGAATTCAGAAATGAGAGAGGAGTTCAGTCTCCAAGAAAGTAGTAATTAGTCCTGGCAGAAGAGAGGAAGTAGTGAGGGAATAAAAGTAAGAAAACTACTTTTTTAGGCTGGAAGATTCCAGTTAGTTGGTAGTTAACAGTATTTACTCAGAGAAGAACCACTGCCTAAGTGAGTTTCTTAAAAGGAGAACCCTGTAGGCCCAGGAGGGCTGGTGGGGACAGAGTGCTTGAGCAACTGGTGATTAGAAATTATTACAGCTCTGGCCAGGTGGCTCACTTCGTTAAAGCGTTGTTTTGATAAGACACACCAAGGCTGTGGGTACAGTCCCTGGTCTGGGAGATACACCTCTCCCTCTCCCTCTTGTTCTCTCTCCCCCATCTCTCTCCTTCTCTCTTCCTCTCTCTCTCTTTTCTAAAATTAAAAAAAAAAGTCCTGTACACAATTAGCATCTTCAGTGACTGGCTGCCGAGAACTGAATGGGGTAGGCTAGAACTGTAAGATTTGAGGCATTTGTGGGTGAGGATGACATGACAAAGTAAAAAATGTATAGGCATAGTTATAGAATTGATCAGTTTAGCAGCTGATGATAAAATCACACACAAGTATGTTTTTCTTATTTTTCTACCTCGGTAGCTCTCAGATATTTCTGTGACTCATAGTACAAAGTACATTTTACAACGTAATCAGCATATACTTTCATAATAAGTGGTGTTTCAGGAGACAACCGTTACTTCACGCAATGCCCTCTGCTATTTTTATAGATTTTTTTCATTAAAAAGTAATGTTGGCACAATGCACCAAATTAATTTTATGAATCATGAATGTATTGTGATTCATTTTGAAAAACTGTTCTAACTTACATGTTTTATTTTAAATAAAAATAATGTTTTCTGAAGAGCTATGCTTTTCTTTCTTTCTCTTCTTCCTTTCAAGGGAGGGAGAGAGAGAGAGGGAGAGAAGCATCAACATGTGGTTGCACTTCATGCGTCCCCAGCTGGGGACCTGGACCGCAACCCAGGCATGTGCCCTGACTGGGAATCGAACCAGCAACCCTTTGGTTCTCAAGTCAGCACTCAGTCCACTGAGCCACACCAGCCAGGGCGTGAATAGCTATGCTGTTTTAAAGGTCGTGTATTATAACCCTATTTTCCTTTGGATAGTTCTCTGACCTTTTTCAGTAATATAGAAGCATCACACCTAGAAAAAAGATTGTAAGAAAGTTTGCCAATATATCAATAGTGTTAGCACTGGGTTGTGGGATAAAGTGGCTTATATTTATTTAATTTTTTCCCCTTTTGAATTTGTATACTTTAAGCATATTTTAATTTTCATAATCGGAAAACCGTAAACCTGCAAATAATAGGTGATAAGTAATACTTGATCTCTTGCTACATGCTAGACAACTTTTAAAACTCTTTACATGCATTAACTCATTATATGCTCCCAACAGCATTATGAGTTACAAACTTTTAGTCCCATTTTAGAGATGAGGAAACTGAGGCAGAGAGGTTAAATAACTCCCCCAGAGTTACGCAGCTAATCCGTGGCAGAGATGGGGTTCAAATTCTGCCAGGCTGGTTACTAATCTGAGGGAAAAATTGATCTTCTGATTACAAACTTTTTTTTTAAGTATATTTTATTGATTATGCTATTACAGTTGTCCCAACTTTTTCCTCCTTTATCCCCCCTCCGCCCTGTACCCCCTAACCCTCCAGCCTTCCCCCTCTTAGTTCATGTCCGTGGGTTGTACATATAAGTTCTTTGAATTCTCTGTTTCCTATAATATTAACCTCTCCCCATCTATTTTATGCCTACCAATTTTGCTTCTTATTCTCTGTACCTTTTCCCCATTCTCCCCCCTCCCCCTCCCTGCTGATAACCCTCCATGTGATCTCCATTTCTGTGATTCTCTTCTTGTTCTAGTTGTTTGTTTAGTTTGTTTTTGTTTTTGTTTTTTAGGTTTACTTGTTGATAGTTGTGAGTTTGTTGTCATTTTACTGTTCATAATTTTGACTGTCGTTTTCTTAGATAAGTTCCTTTAACATTTCATATAATAAGGGCTTGGTGATGATGAATTCCTTTAACTTGACCTTATCTGGGAAACACTTTATCTGCCCTTCCTTTCTAAATGATAGCTTTGCTGGATAGAGTCATCTTGGATGTAGGTCCTTGCCTTTCATGACTTGGAATACTTCTTGCCAGCCCCTTCTTGCCTGCAAGGTTTCTTTTGAGAAATCAGCTGACAGTCTGATGGGTACTCCTTTGTAGGTTATCGTCTCCTTTTCTCTTGCTGCTTTTAAGATCCTGCCTTTATCTTTCATCTTGGGTAATGTAATTATGATGTGCCTTGGTGTGTTCCTCCTTGGGTCCAACTTCTTTGGGACTCT
>VMDR010014647.1:0-23262 GCA_007922815.1 Macrotus californicus | reverse complement strand
AGTGAAAGTGGAAACCCCTGGTTTTCTTTCTTTTTCTTTGATTTCGGTAGCTTGGTCTATGAACTTACTTCTTCATGGCTCTTTCTACACACTGATGCGCCCGTCTTTCGTTGATTGAGTTCCTCTGTCACTGTAAGTTTCCTGTGAGGCAGACTTTTAAGAAATATGTATATACTAGAGAGTAGCATGGAGCTAAATATTTTCCTCAGCTCATAGAACTGCCATAAAGGAGTATTGCGCTTAGGTGGAAATCATTGGTCAGAGAAAGGGCTATGGTAAGTCTCTACAAAATAACTTCTTCATTTACTTGCCTGCAGGTAAAAAGGTGAAGAGAAAGTTTTATCTTTATAAAAATAAAGGACTTTTTCATATGAAATTCTACTGTTTTAGATTTTATGTAAGGTTTGGGGCCTATCAGGACTTTTCCTGGGAGCTGAGGTAGCATATAAGGTACTTTAATCTCTCTAGGCTTAGTTTGTCATCTGTAAAATGGTAATTGTAATACTTTCCTTTTGGGATTGTTGTGAGAATGAAATAAAACAACGTTTATAAACTGCCAGGTCCTTGGTAAATATTAGCTTTTATTATGACTTCTCACTGAAGGGAACTTGTTCTCACACTGCTGAGAAATAGTTGGTGCATTGTGATTCTTTGGGAAAATTTCTGTGCTTTGGGAATAAATTCGAAGTTCTCCTCCTCTGGCGTCCACACCCTTATCACCAGGGCGGAACGAGAGTTTTAGAACCTGCGTGCTTCTGGTCAAGTCCCTCCCCCTAGTCCTCACTCCCCACTACTCACTCCATTGTCATCGTCATTTGCCTTGGGATCATTTTGATTAATTACATTATACCATTTATCTCACTTTCTGTCAATCGCTTCAAGAATCCTGGATTGTCCTTCATTTTTTAGATTCATCCCATTTGGCTCCATCAGCCATATTCTAACCTCATTTCCTGCTCCTTCCAAACTCCTGAGACCCTCCCACTTTGCTCTCTAGAACTCATGGTCAGTCAGCAGCAAAATTCCTGTGTCCTGCACTCTTATCTAAGCATTTCCTTCACTTTCCTACTTTAAGAGAGCCTAAGTCTTTTCTGAGAACACCATAGTCCTCTCAAGTAGCCACTCTTTTCTCTTCCATGTCCCTCACAGTAATCTGAAGATGACCTTCAAAAATCTTGGGGAAAGTGATTTCACTACAGAATTCTATACCCAGCCAAATTATCATTTAAATGTGAAGGTAAAAGAATGACATTTTCAAAGAAGCAAGGACTCACAAATCATCTCCCATACACCCTTACTTAGCAATGAAAGATGCCATTTACCAAAGTTAGAGAGTAACCAAGAAACCAGGAACCAAGCCCAGCAGAGAAGTAAAGGGAATTTCTGAATTTCCTGGACAAAAACTGAGCAGCAGATCTGAGAGCCAGGCCCAGCTAAGAGAGGTTCTTTTTACAAAGGCACAGCCGGCCCTCCAGTCGAGGCTTGCCCTCAGGGTTGTGTTCGGGATGGACACCCGGGAAACCCTTTTCTTTTTCTTCTTCCTGAAGGGGATGCCTTCCTCATTTCTCTGTCTAGCTCTGATTTGCACTCATAGTACTGAGGAGTTAGCAGCAGGCCTGGCTGTTAATAAAGGACTAAGAATCAAGTCGTGGGATTCTTAGTAAAATGAAGAAGCAGGCCAGGGAATGTGGGAGTTAGAATTGAGAGGAGCTGATTTCTGACCAGCTGTGGAAAGTAATGGAGGAGGAGCTGTGTAAGGATGTCTTGCAGAGGTTTCTGGCATGGCCACTGGGTTAGCTGTAGTGTCATTAATGGAGATAAGAACTCAGCAGGAGGTGCTGGTTCAAAATAAAAATGAGTTCACATTTGAATATGTGGACTTCGATGTATATCTAGATGGCCAGGTCCTAGAACTAAAGCCCAGGATAGAGGTTCGTTTATCCATTCAATACCCTTTAATTTACAGAGATAAGTAAGACTCACTTCCCTGAAAAAGCTCAAAGTCTAATAGGGGAGACAAATGTATGAGCATATAATTTATAATATAGAGTGATAAGTACGATTTAAATATGTGCTAGGTACAGTGATAACTAAGAGGAGGGGGTGATTTGCTTTCTGGGTTGGGGAGTAAGGGTCGGTAGATATTACTGGAACTAACAAGGAATCTGACTAGCAGACAAGACGAGAGAATATTCCAGCATATACAAAGATATCGAAGCATACATTACATATTTTACTTGAGGTACAAAAAATAATTTACTATTTATTATTCATGCATAACGTACAAAGAAGAAAATGAAACTGAGAAAAGACAGACAAGTGGTAGATCTTAAAGAATTTGGAGGGTGTTTTTAAAAAGATTTTATTTGTTTTTAGAGAGATGGGAAGGGACAGAAAAAGAGAGGGAGAGAAACATCAATGTGTGAGAGATACATTAACAGGTTGCCTCTCACACTGGGGACCTGGCTAGCATCCCAGGCATCTGCCCTGACCAGGAATTGAACTGGCACCCTTTTGGTTAACAGGCCAGCACTCAGTCCACTGAGCCACACCCATCAGGGTGAGAATTTGGAGTTTTTATTGAGGCAGTGAGAAGGCACTGAGGTGTTTGAAAAGGGTCAAGATAGTTACTGGGATTCACCACTTGTTACATCCAGAGAGAATTTTGGTCCTTCCTGGAGCTCACTGAGAAAGAGAACACAGTCCCCTAGCTTCCTCTTCCTAAAATAAGGTTATAAGTCTTTTATAAGGATTTTAAGTTTTGATATGATGAAGAAATAAACAGTAAATGGTCCCTTGTGTTCAGCAATTTTTTTTTTTTACTTAAACCCTCCAGAGCAGTGATTCTCAACACCATCCATCACAATGCCCTCTTACACATACGAAAACCATTCTAGCCCTGGCTAGGTGGCTCAGTGGACTGAGTGCCGGCCTTTGAGCCAAGAGGTCACAGTCAGTGTTTCTCCCACACATCGCTGTTTCTCTCCCTCTCTTCCTCCCTCCCTCCCTCTCTCTAAAAATAAATAAATAAAATCTTAAAAAAAACTATTTCTAAATATAGCACACTCCCAAATTTAGAAGGAAAAAGGCTTAGACTTTTAAGTGGAGACTGAGCACACTGTTCAAATCCTCGCTCCATCCTTCACCTTGACACGTCTGGCCCACCATTCAGTTTGGCGCTGCCATCACGCTTCTTTTGCGCTGCAAACGTTGGAGGCCCTTTCCTGTATCTGAGACATCATGACTGGACCAACGGCATCTGGCCTCATGTTGACTTTATGGAAATATGGACACAAATGCTTTGTTTCCACATCCTCACTTTTTTAATGGTTTTCGGGTCATCTCCACATATAAACCAAAACGGTGCTTGTGAAGTACTTCGAAAGTTCTGTCATTTGGGCAGTTAGGGTGCTGGCAACAGTATACACTGGTGCTGACTTTCGGACTTCCTTTTTAAAAATGAGCTTTTAAAATATTTATAACATTGGACCAATAGGAGCTTGCTTCTTAGGCAGTGAGACAAAAATCAGAGAAATCGTTATATCCAAAGATACCACCCATCATGCATTATTTACACTGAAAGTAAAAAAACTGCCTAAGTGCCCAATCATGGTGAGGTGGTTAAGTGAATAACGGGTGGTATACCTGATGGAATAATATGCAGGCATTAAAAACTGTTTATAATAACGTAAAATATGTCAGTATAAAGTAAGAAATTAGGAATCAAATGTGATTTATGAAGCAAAACACAAAAAGAGTACAATAAATTTAAAAAGGTAGTTCTATAGTTTTCTTTTTCGTCCCTTTTTGGGGGAAGGGGAATTCAAATATTCTCTAGTGACTATAACAGAGTAGCAAAACTGTACTTTTAAAAACAGTTTCAATTTAATAGTTCCATTTCCTCCAAATATCTGATAGGGTTTATTTAAGCTGCAGTTTTTAATTTCTCTAGTGTTTAGTAATTTAAATATCACTTTGCCTACTAATAAGATATTTTTGCTGCTCTTTCATATGATCAATGTTTTAATATTTTATTTCTAAAGCGAAAGATGTTTTGAGAGGCATCAAAATAAGATGTGATGACCAGTCACATTATGGCATATTCCTACAGAATAGGAAAAACATTAATTATGAAAATTGTGAAATTCAGTCAGTCTTTCACAGGACTTCATACAAGCAGTACTTGGCACAACGTTCCTTAAATAAATAACTGAAAGCAGTCATAAGCGATCTATTTTAGGACATTATTTTTTGATATTAAAGAAATCAATGTTATGTTTTTTGAGGCGACAGAAAAGCTGTCAATCCTAATGAATTAAATTGGGGAAAAATTTCGTCTTTAATGTACCATCAAGGTACACTTTAGTGCTGTTTTGGCTAGATCAAGACGTTGGCCTCCACAGGAATCGTTTGGAAAGCTGATTCCCATGAAGTAGTGGAATATTTCCAGCTAGTTACTCCAGTGTTCTGTCTGCTTTGCATTTTTTCCTCAATGAAATGGGACAATTAATAAACTGTGGTTACAGTACAAACCCCAAGTTTCAGCAGCAGCAATATTATCTTTGGATCTGGACTGAGGGACATGAGTTACTCAAAGACAGTTCAGCTCTCGGAAAATTGGCTGTTTGGGATGCACTCTTATTATTTTGAAATCCTTATTTTCCTTGTGTTTTCCATCATTTCCTCTCACTTTTTTTCTCCCTAATAGTGTCATGCAGGTCATTCATTTATTGAATGTCTACTCTGCAGTTATGTTGCCACTTCTCGTCTTAATGTGTACTTAAATGTCAGTTTTTAACTCATTGTGGCATATTTTAGAGAACTCGATGCAGTGAAAAGAGAAATAGAATGCTGGAATACTAGGATAGGCTCCTTTCAAACGGCACGGAGGCTGCGACAGTGAGCACATAAAGAGTGCTGGGACCCCAGTATACTGCTTGGCTCTGAGGTGACAATAGTTACAAAGTCATATCCTGTAAATACTATTCATTAATTTTCAACATTTAGACTCAACGTGTAGATAAATGAAGAATGACTTAAACATGATTACAAAACAGAAAGTAAATATTGTCAGCCTTGACAATGTAAGAGTACAACAGATAGACTGGGAAATAGGAAGAGGCTGGGGAAGAAGTGATGGGAGCATTGTTGTCATACATAGCAGAGAGTCAGGAGGTGCTATCCAAGCACATGGAAGAAAAATAAAGTCTTAAATGTGTTATTTAGGGTTACAAGGTAAGCAGTGGAATTGAATACAAACTAATGAAAATTAGAAAGGGAAAAGGAAGATTAGTGTACTCAAGCTAAACCCTGACCTATCATAATAAAGTGTTGACAGTTACTTTATTTTGAAAGATTTTATTTATTTATTTTTAGAGAGAGGGGAAGGGAGGGAGAAGGTGAGGGAGAGAAACGCTCCCACATACCCTGACTGGAACCCGCAACCCAGGCCTGGGCCCTGACCGCGGAGCAAACCTGTGACCTTTCGCTTTGCAGGACAACGCCCAGTGAACTGAGCCACACCCATCAGGGCAACAGATAATCTCTTAAATCAATAAATAAAAGCAGAAGAACATTATTCAGTCTTAGGAAGGTAATGCCAAGAAAATTACAAAGCAGAAACTCTCAATTGTTGCCAGCTCTGGGAAACGGCACCAGAAGTGGGGAAAATGCTCTAAGTCCTCCTGCATTAGCACACACACATGTACACACTCATGCATACGTGTGTGTGACCATATCTTACTTTTGATAACAATAAAATAGGAAGTTAACTTAAAAATGTTTAACCCTATGGAGATTCACACCCCGCCCCCCTCCCCTGGAGCCCAACAGCAACACGTTTGGTTTGTGCTACAGGAAGCACTTGCTCTGATGTTGAGGCAAACAACCTAAAGGACTCACTGCAGGAACAGCACACACGGAATCTAGCCCAGGGGTTTTCAGCCTCGCCACTGCTAACATTTTGGGCCTGGATCATTCGTTGCAGCAGAGGGTTGTCCTGTGCACTGTAGGGTATTTTGCAGCATCCCTGGCCTTTATCCTCTAGTTGCCAGCAGTCCTCTGACGATCAGAAATGTCTCTAGACGTTGCCAAATGCACCTGGAGGAGAAAAATCAAGCTCACCTGAGAACTACGCATTAGCACAAGGTGATTAAGAGTACCAGCCTGTTGAAAATGGAGTCACATAATCAGCCCACTTAATTAATTGTGGGTCTACTGAACTGTGCTCACTAATGACAGGAAGAAAAAGAGATGAAAATATAATTTGGACAGCTCTCATTCCAAACAATAAGCAAAGGCTCACAGTGAACGCTGAGATGGAAAATGAGCCCGCATTCTCTTAGTTCTGCTCTCACCCTGAGAGCATCTTGCAGCTCCGAGTGGGATTCATCATGGCCCTCAAGTAACCCATATCCTTCGTATGGTGCCCAGAACAATGTGTGACAAAAAAAAAAAGGAAAAAAAAGGCTCTCAGCTTTATTGAGAAATGTATCTCAGTGTCCAGCATGTCATGTAAATGTTGAACACTTTTTTTATAAACTATACAGGACATTTTCAGAGGTAATTTATACCTAATGTTTGCCTGCACATTGATTTTGGAACCTTTAAAATCTTATCTCTCTGTAGCTCTAATCTGTCCATCCGTTTACCATCCACATATCCAACTTTCATTAAATACCATCTATGTTTTAGGCACAGTTTGGTAGAAGCTGAGAAAACAATGGTTAATTGTTCGAATATACACTAAATTTTCAAGACATACAATCACCATGTAAATGTATATTTTGTTTTGTTTGGGACTTTGTCAGAAATTGTTCACCATTCAGGAAAATCACATAACCAATGACATTTACTTTGGTTTTGGTTCCCCTTTATTTTACTATGTGTCATTGTGTAGTGTGTAAGTGGTATTTAGTTTGCTGTGGCCGCCATAACATATTATCACAGACTTGGTGACTCAAAACAACAGAAATTTGTTCAATCACAGCTCTAGAGTCTAGTTTCAGTGGGTCAGAGTCAAGGTGTCACCAGGGCCACGCTCCCTCCAGGGGCTCCAGTGGGAATCCAGTCCTTGTCCTTCCCAGCTTCTGGGGACTGGTAGCACACCTTGATCTGTCGCCACATCACTGCCTCTGTGGGCACAGTGTCTTCCTCTCTGTCTGTGACCTCCTTCCATGACACATGGGACCGGATTTGGAGTCCAACAGGATAATCTCCCCATCTCAGTGTTCTTTACTGAATCACACCTGCAAAGTCCTTTTCTCCCATTTAAGTTAACCTGCACAGGTTCCAGGAATGGGGGTATGGTTATTTTGGGGGGCCATTATGCAGCCGACAACAGGTAGGCTATGGTACCTCTAGGAATTTCTTTCAGATAGTGATGGGAGCATCTAGGACATTTTTTAGGATTTTATTTATTTATTTTTAGAGAGAGGGGAGGAATTTAGATAGATATTTAAATTATCTATTAATTTAAAGATAAATTTTATTTATCTATTTATTTTAAAGAGAGGAAGAGAAACATTTATGTGAGAGAGATACATAAATTGGTTACCTCTCCCATAGCCCCAACTGGGCATCTGGCCCGCAATGCAGGCATGTGCCCCGACTGGGAATTGAACCAGTGACCCTTCAGTTTGCAGGCCAGTGCTCAATCCAGTGAGCTACACCAGCCAGGGCTAGAGATAAGTTTTATAAAACTAGAGAACAGTAGAGAGCAATTTGAGATTGCTAAAATATATGCCACTCTTGTCAGAAGTTGCAGTTACAACTATCTTCATAATGCTGTTGGTTTGATTGTATTTTCTGAAATAATAATGGTTGTATTCTAATTAAAAATTAAGAATAAATGTTTAATTTATATAACAAATACTATTTCCTTTGGAATCTTTTAATATGATTTTTACTTATGGGAAAGTTATCTGCTTTTCATGTTTTTCATATTTGCTTTTCATATGAATTTGTTTTTATTTTGTTTGTTAGTTTATTTTGTTTATTAGATTCCACATATGAGTGAAATCATATGGTACTTGTCTTTCTCTGACTGGCTTATTTCATTTAGCGTAATGTTCTCCACGTCCATCCATGCTCTCGCAAAGGATAAAATTTTCTTTTTTATAGCTGAGTAGTATTCCATTGTGTAAATACATCACAGCTTTTTTATGTACTCATGTACTGATGGGCACTTGGGCTGAATTCAAATCTTGGCCATTGTAAATAACTGCAGTGAAGATAGGGACGCGTATATTCTTTTGAATTAGTGTTGCAGTTTTCTTCAGATATATTCCCAGAAGTGGAATCACTGGGTCACAAGGCAGCTCCACTTTTAATTTTTTGAGGTCAGTCCATACTGCTTTCCACAGTGGCTGCACCAGTCTGCACTCCCGCCATACACGGTTTTTAAAATGCTTATTTTTACATACCTGGAAGTCTTTGTTTGTGAACATGTAGAGTTTTTTGTTACTCTACTGGCAGTTTGGAGAAAAGCCATGTATATCTTTGAGAGGATATATTGAAACTTGCTTAAAGAAATGATGACCCATACCTTGGACTCAATAGGAGGCGAGTGTTGCTATACCAAGCCTGAGTATCTGCTAGTCTGCTTCCTTTTAGTTTCAGAATTCTAAGGTTAAGCACTTTCCAAACTATAGGATCATACAAACGTTTTTACTTTTGTTATTTTTACCAGTGGTGTCAATAGTTAGAACATGAAGCTATGTGGGCTGAGGAGGAATTTAGTTTTTTATGAGCCACTTAATTTTCATCTTTGCTATGACCAGACTTCTTGAGCATATGGAATAAAAATGTAATTCTATGCTCACATGATGAAAAGAGAAAATGTGTGCCCCACTGGTTATGGGGTAAAGGCACATCTTCTGTCATGAGCACATTGTCATTATCCTGATATCTGCGAAAGTGAGTGTTTCTGAAAGTACGACACAACTGTCGTACTCTATCCAGCTTTATTTACATACGCAGTTTTCAGAAACTTGCTAGCAAAAACAGGCATTTAGTCGGTGTGGTCGGCAAGCACTGTGTCGTGGGCAGTGGCGTTGTTCTCGGGCGATTGTTCCACTTGGACTGATGCGGCCTGGGTGGCTGTGAGTCAGCCTTGGGATTTGCCACACTCAGCTTGTTCTAAGAGGACCCTACCCTTACAGACCGTAAGTCTTCACAAGTTTCCCCCAAAGTAGTTACTTCTGCTTTAAATTTACTGTGACCATCCAATCAATAGCTGTCAGATGGTAGTGGAATAACTGTCTTCTCCTTAAGACTTGTCACACAAATGGTTTTGTGTAAAAATAAAAAATGACAAATTCTCTTGACAGCTGTGACATCTTATGAAGATCTTGGACTCTTTGCTTTTGGATTACCTGGGAAGGTAATATTTTTTCTCCTCTCTATGTCCAAAATCCAGAGGGGCATATTTTCCTTCTGCTTCCAGTTAAAAGAGACAAATGTATATAAGAGAAAGAAATTAGAGGAATCAAAGGAAAGTAAACTAAAGACAGAGAGATGGGAACAGGAAGCAAAAGAGAAGAAATCTCTCTATATGCCCTTCCTAAGGATGCATCAATACATTTAATTCAACACTTAAATCTTTTAGCATTTTTCACCCTAATAAAGGAGAGCAATGATTTGAATAATTTAAAAATAGTAACAGTGGCCTATTTTAAGTTTTCCTTATTAACTTTCATTATATTCTCTGAGTAAATCCTCGTAAAGACAGGAGAATAAAGAAGCGTAGAATTAAAGTGATAGCATGACTATTTACAAAACCGATGATTAGAAGATAATGTCATTTGAGAGCTGAACAGTGCCGAAAGATTAGCTAGCTCTCCCCCCATTTATAGGTGAGGAAATTAAAGCCCAGAGGAATGCAGGGGCTATTTGCCCACAGTTACTTAAAGGACTCTAGACTCCACATCTGAGTTACCTCCTCAGAGTAAGGGAAATAATGGCAGTATTTGTTGGGCATTCATCTGTGATAGGCATACTGAATTAATTTAAAGGGCAAAGGAAACATTGCCTTCTTCCACAGGTAATCAGGAGTTAAATATCGTGGTTGCGAGAGTCCTTTTTAAAAAACTTCTGAAGAACTATCGTACTTCTAAAACCTATTTTCATGTCGGTCCCAAGCAGCCCTTTCCATTTGTAAGTCTGTCATGTGTTTTGCTTGTTTATTTTGTTTTGAATGTAAAAGGGTACGGTATTTGTAGATGTTAAACTAGTTTCTAAGAAGTCAGTCTGGAAGGAAAATGATATAGTTACGTAATAGGGAAAAAACCTGTATTTACATTCAAATTCACTTAGTTGTTAAAGCACAGAAAGGACTATTTTAATTATACTATGTAGCCTCCTGGTTTGGACCTTTTCTTAAGAATCTGAAACTTGAGCAAAATGGAGAACAGTCATTTGAGGATACAAAGTGTCGTTAATATCCCTGGTAACAATTTCTCCTTCTGATTAACAGTTTTATCTTTAATCAGAATGTTTGGTAGAGTCCTGGTCAGTTTCTCGCATTCAGTTTCACCAAGGAGGAAGGAAGTGTCATTTACGTCAGAACACTCTCCAGTTAATGTGGTATGTTCTGGTAGCGTGATTTTGGGAGTCATCACTGTGATCTGACACTAGTATTTCCTGGATCCCTTGTATGGCCCAGGGTCTAAATGAGGAGCACGGATTGCTGAGAGTCCCCCCTCCTAAAACTCTAGAGCGGTCGCATGACCGTTTTAATGTACCTGCTCGTTAGTGGGCGCGTACGCAGTGAGAGACCAGATGAGGAGCTGTTTGCTTTTTAAATGTTGCCTCTTCATTTCCACAGTTGGGTTGAAACTTTCCTTCTTTCCAGATACTACGTATGATAGGATAACATTGTTCTGAGAATTAAAGAAATATTTTTGAAATGTTTTTTTGAACTTTTCAAGGGAGATTTTAATAAACTGTCTATGAATTGATTTATTTACTCGCCAAACAAATATTTATTGAGCAAGTACCGTATTCATGCACTGTGGTAGACACTGAAGACAGATAGATACCTAGATAGACAGACAGACTTTCTAGATCTTAAATGCTTAATTTCAGCCAAAAAAATGAAAAATAATCAGTAAGTTGATATTATTGCTTTTTGCAATATATTAGTAGAAAGAAATCCAATTTTTATGTATGACTGACAAAAGCCATCAATTGCATATGAATGATAGTATACAAAAGGTCAAAATTATCTTTTTACAAATAACCGAATTTTGGAACTAATTTTTATTTTATTATTTTTAAAGATTTTATTTATTTATTTTTAGAGAGAAGGGAAGGAGAGGAGGGGAGAGAGAAAGAGAGGGAGAGAAACGTCGATTGGTTGCCTCCCACACACTCCACACTGGGGACCTGGCCCACAACCCAGGTGTGTGCCCTGACCGGGAATGGGACCCGTGACCCTTTGGTTCATTGGCTGGTGCTCAATCCACTGAGCCATACCAGGCAGGTCTGGGAACTAATTTTCAAATGGGTTGGCATGCAAAGTTATTTTTTCCCACCTCTGGAAAATGTTACAGTGGCAGTTACCACATCTTCAAGACATCTCTCCAAAATTTCCTGTCCTTAGTCCTCTGCAGACTCCACTGATGGGACCGTACAGGTGGGTCTGAAGGGTCATCTGATTCCAATCCATGCAGGACTGAACGATTGTAGACAGCTAGTCAGCTCCAGATATACACTGGGGGTGCAGACCCACCAAGGTTTGAGATGGCCCCAGTGGAAGCAGGGTGTCATTTCCTCCGAGTACATCGGATTGCCAAGGATGAATAAAGTGCTCTCTTGAGTTTCCCAGGAATCTCATCAAAGATCACAAGCTAGCAGCCTGCAGGCCAAACTTAGTCCTCAAGCATATTTTGTTTGGTTCAAATCCTTTTTATTCTTAGTTTTAATCTAAAAGATACTGTATCTTTTTGCCAACTAAGAGTTATGAAATTTTGAAAGAATTCAATTTCTGACTTCTTCTCAAAAATCAGAAGTTCTAGCTGCATTTGATCTGCCTTCTCATATGCCAGCAACTGACCAGAGCTGAGTGGCAGCTGCCCCATCTTGAAAGGGGAGGGGTCCTCCAGTTCTGTGCAGCCTCCTGCTGTCTTGCACTCAGCCCGCTTCATCTGAGTGTTACTGAGTTGCAGACTTTGCTGAATTTTCAGATTTGAGTATATATGGGCTCTAACATTTTCTACTGTAGGTTATGATTCCCTGGAACAGGGACGTTGAAAGCCTTGGTGTGTGCCAAGCTGATGCACTCAGAGGACTGTCATTTCCCGTATGTAGCACCGCACTGGCCCAGCATGCCTCAGGCTGTCTCAGTCTACCCACGAAAGCCATGTGGCAAACCAGTAAAGATGGGAGAGTGAGACCAGAAAGATTCAATTTCAATTTTTTGGTACTTTGATAACCACTGATTACTAGCTTTTTAACACTTTTTAACTGTTTAAAAATGACTACCAAGAAAACTTTCAAAAGTATTTTTTTATAGTAACCATGGAACTATTAAAAAAAAGCCTTTTATGTGATGATTATAAGTTTTACATATTACAAATGGCTGGCAAAATTTATTCTTCCCAATTTCTCTTCTCTCGATTTCTGCATCTGTTTTTTAGTAATAGTTACTGGATTTTAGTAAAATACCGATCCTTTTATATTAATTCTCTTTTCATCCTCTAAATACATTTGTTCTTTTATAGGTGGTGGTGGCAGGCACCATAATCATTCAGAATGTTGGAGGTAAGCAATGGAAAGTGCACCGCTTATGCGTAGATGTGATGGAAATGCCTTCCTCTTTTGGTTTCTTGCCCTACCACAGGGCTGGCCGGGAACCTGAACCTCTGTAGACATGGGTGTCTTCAGGAGCCCTGTCTATTGTCTTCCTTACTCTCGTTTTTGTAGATTTTTTTTAGCAGCCTATCTGGACAATAGCTTCTAAATCAGTTCCAGGTAAACCCCTGATTTCAATCTTGCCATTAGGTCTGAACACACCTCTAAAGCATTTGCCTTTGTAGTTGTGGAAGTGGTGAGGTACTGTTTAGAAAATCTCTCCAGGTGATTCTAAAATATATTTCCCCTCTACTTGTATCCTGATCACCCCATTGGTGGATGCCGCGTTGGTGGGAACAGTGTTCCATGAGCTGTGAACAGTCAGGTACGGACAAGCAATGTCCTGTTGTAGCAAAGAAATTTAAAATGACCAAGTGGTTTAAAAAATAAACCAGACGCAAACAGTCTCACGTTTATCTGTTATCTTGTTCCCATTGAAAGAATAAGCTCAATATCAAGAACCATAATGAGACAAAAATTAGTGTTAATTATAAGTGAAATAAGCCAGTCGCAGAAAGACAAGTACCATATGATTTCACTCATATGTGGAATCTAATGAACAAACTGAACTAGGAAGCAAAATAGAGGCGGACTCCTAGATAGAGAGCAGATGACAGACCTGGACGGGGGTTGAGGGAGGTGGAGGGATAAGCTAAAAAGAAAAGAGGAAGAACTTATGGAAATGAACAACAGAGTGGTGATCGAGTGGGCGAGGGGATGGGGGTGGAGGTGGAAGAAGGTATGGAGGGATAAATGGTAATGGGAGAAACACATTAAAATGAAAAAGAAATGAAAAAGAAACATGTAATACCTGCCTATTTCCTCAGGGGCACTGACCTCTTTTCCCTTAGATTGTCAAATAAAGTGACTACAGTCAACACAACAATAGCGGTCCAGGGTGAATTACTCAAAACTATACCTATTTTTGTCGGGTTGGCAAGAAATATATTTTTTGGTGTGCTGCACAATTTTAGTCATTAGTTTACGTGTGCCATGAGATGAGAAAGGTTGAAAATCGCTGGTTAAAGGGATGTACGCAGAGAAGGTCAACATGCACTTTGGCATCGCACAGGACTGCGTGGCCAGAGGGAATTTAGTCTTACCTGTTCCGTGTATCAGTTCAAAGCCACCTACAAGTGACCACTTTAGTGAAGTTCAGCTCTGACACTCACGTCCGAACAATTTCACTTTGAGTTTTATTCATCCGAATTCTATCTTTAAGGGGTTTCTTGGTCAAGGAAAAAGTTAACATTCCAACCATAAATTGTAGTTGCCATTGTTTTGGAAATCCTGAACATTTATGTTTTAATTCTTTCCATTTTCACGGAAACACATGTTATTGAGTGAGAGGAACGCTGTCTTGTATATCATGAAAATAATTTCCATCTAACAAACAGTAATTCACTCTTCTAATTGACTAGAATTCAGTGAAACTAGTCTCTTCCTTTACGAATCTACCTAATGCCATTGATTTAAGATCTTCTTTGGAGTAATTTATTTTATTTTAGCAAGTATGTACTGCTTGGCTGTGCACTTGTCTCTAATATGAATGCATATTTGACTATTTTCAATCCCTTATTATCTTCTCCATGTGATTACTAAGCACCATCACATTTTGCTTAGATTAGGTCAGGCTGTTGTTTAGCATTTTATGTAGAATTTACAACCCAGGACTTTGGACCAAAATTTGTGACCCCGGCTCAGTGCTCGCTGCTGTATTCCTGGGTTCTTCACTCTGATACCTTCCTTGTTCTCTCACCTTGTGTGTAAGTGTTATTGAACTTGACTCTATTTTAGCGCTGGCTGCTACTAGATGAAAGTTATCTCTGTATATGCTTTTCTCCCCCACAATGCTCTAAGCTCCTCCAGGGAGCTTTTCTCTTTGTACTCCCAGAACCTGGCACTGTACCCAAGACTTGATAAACCTTTGTTGAACTGAATGGAGCTGAATATGATTTATATGAGCTATTTCCAGGTACTTTTAAGTGTTCTAGTTATATCATCTATCAAGAAGAGAAAAGGGGACTGCTAGACTAATTGCTAGTTTTAAATATATGAAAAGCTGAACATGAAATACAAAAGTATATATGTATATACGTATATACACACACACACATATATATACACACACACACACATATATACTATTCTAATTCAGTATTGTTCCAGAGAGCGGAGCTGGTCCCGCACTTTGGGCGGGCCTGGGCCCGCAGTGAAGCTGGCTTGGGTTCGTTTAGAATACCTCTGTGACTGAGCTGTGTAATAGTGGTACTGACCTGCCTCCTTTGAAAATGCTCCTTATCCCTGAAAACATTCAAACAGAGCTGGTTGGTCAAATGTCAGAATGTTCTAGAAAGGATTCCTGCCTTAGGTGGCAGCTAAATCATCGGTTCTCCCAACTCTAACTTTGTTGATTTGCTTGCTTGCTTTGTTTTAGAACCTTTTTTTAAAAAGTGACTTAGAAGCAGTCACAGCAATTTTTAATTCCCCCTCAAATTTAGAAAAGCAGGTAGTGCTTATTTAGTTTTTAGAAGAATGTTCCTGTAATTTTCTTTATATTGGTTAAAAGTTTGTTTAATGACAGTCCACTAAGTAACAACTGAAACATATTTCAGAGCTTTTTGTCCTGGCCAGGTATATATAAATCATTCCCTTGTTTCAGTAGAACTGGAAACTTACTCTTGTGGACAGAACACGACGTTGGAAGTCAGATGCCTTGAATTCTTTCTACTCCAGTCTCTGCCATTGGGCTGCCATGTGTCTTGGGAAATCCCTCCCTTACTTTCTTGGCTTCAGTATCCTCTTTGTTAAATTGTTGGGGTAGGATGGGAGGCAGGGACCATAAGATTCCTTCTTATCCCAAAATTCAAATTCTAACTTGGTACTTTGGGAGGCATATTAATTTTTTCAGAGCATTAAAATATTTCTATTACAGGAACGTGTTTTTGTAGTATCTTCTTGAAAAGAGTTTACTTATTTATTTTTAGAGAAAGGGGAAAGGAAAGAGAAAGAGAGGGAGAGAAACATCAATATGTGGTTGCCCCTCACATGCCTGGCCTGCAACCCAGGCATGTGCCCTGACTGGGAATCAAACTGGCACCCCTTTGGTTCGCAGTCTGGTGCTCAATCCACTGAGCCATACCAACCAGGGCTGTAGGTATCTTTAATAAATTAGCAACTATTGCTCTAAAATAGGGGTGTCAAACTCATTTTCACCAGGGGCCACGTCTGCTTTGCGGTTGCCTTCAAAAGGCGGAATGTAGAGCTCCTTGCCCCTAGTTAAGGAGTAGTTACATTTATACAGTCCTAAAATTACATTCGGCCCTTGATTGTTTAGAACTGAAAAATAATATAATATATTATATCTAGATTAAGCACTCCACTAGTCACTTTAATTATACTTACAACAACTCTTCAAGGTAGATGGTATTATTCTCATTTTACAGAGGAAGAGCTCAGTGCTCAGAGGGAATAAGTAACTTGCTTACCTTTACCCCTTAATCAAGCCAGGACTCAAAGCTCACTCTGTCTACTTCTAAAGCCTTTATTCTTTTTGCTATAATACACTTAATGTTTGAAAAGCTGTGAAAAGATTAAATGTCGAGGATTTTAAAAACTCCTTTGGGACAGGAACTGTGTGTTTTCCTGACTTGACCCAGTTTCTGGTAGAGGAATTCCATAAATAATATTTGTTGACCGAATGACACAGTTAAAAAAGTTCTGTGTAAAAGCCTAAGATTTGCCTCCCAGAGACAATTTTATATACTATTATACAGAAAGGATAGAAAGCAACTGGAAAGTCCATTGATTTGTAGTTTAGAATTATATAAAAATTACAAGGTTGAAAGTATTGGTGAAAATTAGATCTTATGTAAAATAGAAAATAAGATATTTTGAAATCAACTGTTTTCAACTTGGGTAATTATGTCTTAGATTAATCCTTCCTGACTTTTTTATTTTTTGTAACTTTTAAAGATTTCTCAGTTTTCTTGGGACTCTATGCCCCTGATGAATCTATGAGGAAAAAGAAGCAGAGAGACCTTTACCAGCAAAATATTGTGACTTGCTCCTGGTCAGTAATTGTTGCATGGATCCTTCAGTGAAGACCCAGTTTATTCCCTGGGTCTCCATACTCCATAAATCTAAGCAACTCTCTCATTCACTTAGGTCCTTCGTATGTAGCACACAGTAGGCATTTAGTAAGTAATGTTTATTATAGGAAGAAAGGAAATAATTAAGAGCCCTGGCCAGGTGGCTCAGATGGTTCGAGCATTGTCCCATACACCAAAGGGTCATGGATTCAATTTCCAGTTAGGGCGCATGCCTGAGTTGTGGGTTCGATCCTTGGTCAAGTGTGTATGGGAGGCAACCAATCGATGTTTCTTGTATCAATGTCTCTCCCTCCCCGTCCCTCTCTCCCCCCTTTCTAAAATCAATGAACACTTCCTTGTGTTAGGATTAAAAAAAATTTTTTTTAAGGATGGCATAAGAAATGGAGGGAAAGAAGGAAAAGCCAGCAACCCGGCATGGTACTCATTTAGGAAGAAAAGAGAATTAACTGAGGAGAAATAACCACAGAATATATGAGTACAGGTGGATCTATAATTTAAGGAAGAATCTGCTGTCAGAACTTCACAGAAAATCTTGTTTCCCCATGATCAATCGGGCACCAAGTATTTGTTACTGGGCACTAATGTGCTCGAACAAATTGATTGGAAAAAAAATCTGTTTTTGAATAATCTCTAAACTTTATGATAGGAAAAAAAATGTGACTCACCAAATGTAGTGCTTTTATTCTAAGGCTATGGGAACCTTTGCCTTGGAAAATGGAGAGCCTTATAGTAAAATAATACTCAAGAGTAGTTTCTGATCTCTTCCCAATACCACTGAACTAGGGGCCTGAAATGGGCCAGAGCCAGAAATGGCCAACCCCCCCACCCTACCCCCCGCCCGCTGCCCATTTCCCCAGGAGCAGAGTGGCATTCACTCAGGGTCCCTGCTACTGGGTTATAAGGTCAGAAAAGAGGCATCTGGAAGTTTTAATATTTAATGCTGTTACAGGCAAGAGAACTCTTAGAGTTTGAATTTAAAGTACTGCTAGTAAAAGGACTAAGAACTATAACAGCAAATAAGTATAGGTAGTTTTCACATGCTTCTTCTGTGCTACATTATGAAATTCTTTTCTTAAAAACCAAGGTAAGTGGTTACATGGTTTCAATTCATTTGAACTCCTGAGATAGACCACCCAGTAGGCTAAAATATCCTGGAAATCAAACAGTAAGCTCCAAATCATCTGTAGTAAAGCTAGAGAAAGTCCTATGAACCATGAACTGTCACACGTACGTGATAAAAGTGGACTTAATTGATGTTATTTCTGGTTCATATCGTTCCCAACTCAAAATGTGGAAAGGTAAGTGGCTCCTAGGAGTATGTGAAATTCTTATTTTGCCCTTAAAAACATGAAGGACTGCTATGGCGAGCATATTCTTTCTTTAGTTCTCTGAAGCCCCAAACCTGTAAAGGAGATGAGAGGTTGGATTATGCTACATGTTGTGAAAGGAAAACCCCAAACATTAGCAGTCTTCCTGAAACCTCCTGAAATAGCTAGACTGACCTGGTTTTTCTAGTCTGGAAGCCTCAATGTATACCTCAATTTGGGAATAAAAGTTTTAAGAGAAACTCAGCAGCCTTTTTATGTACTCAAACAGAATGTTTACAAAATCTCCTTCATAGACAGGTATAAATAAGATCATTTTCAGGCAAGAACTATTTTGAATTTATGACTTAATATTAGATAATTTTGAAACTACTTGGTCTTTTTCTTTCTTTTTTTCCTTTTGGCAGGATAGTGAAGTCTTTGAGCTGTACTAGTTAGTCTGGTCTCCTGGGAAGCCAGGGTTGGGTGCGCTGTTACAATGCCATCTGCTGGTGAGATCATCTGCAGTCAAACTGCAGCTTCCTGGACCGGAACAGTGTGATCCAGAAAGTCCAGGACGCACTCACTGCCTTAGGGGAGAGAGAGGAAATTGGGAAGTCGTCTTTTCCACAAGCACTTCCTGTGGTAATATTTACTGATAACATGTCACTTTAAAAAGGCTTAGAAAACAGTGCATTTCTTAGTAATTGTATTTATAGGAGTTTCAGAGTAGTAAGTATTCTGGTTACTTTTTATTCAAGTTTAAGATCTTGATCGTGATAAAACAAAGATATATACATATATTTTTAGGGTTATGGCAAGGGAAGCCCCTCCATATATTTTGATTTTCATTTGTGCGCAAATTAGTGAAATGACATTGTTTTTAGGGTTTAAAAAAGTTTTTTTTTAAAAAAGAGAGACTGAGGGGGATAAAGGGGAGGAAAAAATGGGACAACTGTAATAGCATAATCAACAAAATATACTTACAAAAAGAGATTGTATTCGTGTACTGTTTGGAGTGGCATTTTGAACATTTAGTAGGAACGCCAGGCTAATAAGACATGTTGAACATAATAAACTAGTTGCTGTCCGTCACTAGAAACATGCTGGAGGTAAAATTGAACCTCTCAGATAGAAAGGCAAAGTTATTATTTCCTCGCGTGGTATTGTACATATGTTTAGGGCTGGCCGACTAATCCTTTAAGTTGCTGAACTTCATCCAAGTGCTAAAAACCTAATTCTGTTTTAAAAATAGCTGTATGTAATCTTATCTTCATATGTATATTTTAAGTGTTTAACAAAAAGGATAATTATTTTTGTAAACTAATGATGTCTTAGGCTCAAACTGCGTTTGAGGCTCTGTGTGTGTGTGTGTGTGTGTGTGTGTGTGTGAGATATTTATTTATTTATTTATCTATCTATTTACTAATTTATGTATTTGAAAAATAGTCTGTAAGATACAGGGTTTGTGGGAAGAGGGATTGGTTTTTGTTATAATTTTTTTGGGGTTTCAGTGTGGTGTTAGGACCTCCAACACTGAGAGGGGAAACTCTGTTTTGAGCTACAGCAGTCGTTGCTGGGGCAGTAGAATCAGAGCGGAAGGGTCCAAGCCGTAGTGTCCCAGCAGGAAGAGCCCTGGCACGAAACTGCTCAGCTTGTCTGAGGAACCCTGGACTAAGCATTGCGCCATACCAGCCCACAAAAGTGAAATGAATTGTGCTGAAAATACATTTCAAAGTGAAATGAACACTATAAATGGTTTCAAAGCTTCTGGGTTGTATAAACTCTTTCATTTATTTGAACCCAAACGTTAAACGCAGCATTCAGAAGAAATTTGCTGTTTAAATGCTGATGAAGAAAGAAAAAGGGGATGGTCTCGGGGAGTGGCACTTTTGATAGGCCGTTTTTCTTTTTCTTCTCTATGGTGGATTTCTTCCTGCGCTTCCCTTCAGCGTAACAGGTAACAGGGCAGGTTTCTCAGGCCGGACTGGCTCTTTCCACCATCGCTAGCTGGGGCAAGTTACCCCTCTGTGTCCCCATTTCTTCCTTTGCGAAATAAATGACATCTATCTCACAGGTCTGTGGTGAAGGGTGAATGAGGAAATGACTTCCAAATCAGTTAGGATGCTGCCAAGCATACACCAGGCACTCGGAAGCCAGGAATGTTTGCTGTGCTCATTCTTCTCCTGCAAAGCCTTCTCCTCTTTCCTCTGTTTCTGACAGCTGTCCCCTCAACCTCTGCGCTGACAGTCCCGTGTTTCTCTTTGTGATTAGACAGCCATTTACCTTACCACTCGCTATTGCCTAATCAAATTTCGCCCTATTTTAGTCATTTCTTAATATTTTCCCACATGGTTTTTTAAAGAATACTTTCAACTTTTGTGTTTTGATCAGGTTGACAGAAGTTTTAAATGTTCTTTTCAGGACAGTGTCCATTCAAGGAGTTCTATTTAGTTATGTTTAAAGTGGAGAAAGGAGTACCCACTTAGTTCATGTGGTGAAACTAAATGATTCGTGATCATTGAATACCTGTCATCAAGGCATGTCTCCTGGCACAAATTCTGGCTTTGGTGGTGTGTCAGCCAGAACCACGGAACTGCAGCCATGGCTGTTGTGGACGAGCCTGTTACAGCTAGTGATGAAGAGTATGGTATCTCCGCATGGCATCTCTTGTACCAGGAGTCTATGCTATGTGCTGATGTCAGCAAAAATCGTTTCCAAATTCTTGCTGTGACCTGTCTCCGAGATGCCTTTGAGCACTTCCTTATGCCATTAATAGAAGGCATGAGTCAAAAGGTGTGACAGGCAGAGCTATTTGATCTGGTGACCCTTTGGTTAAAAACAATAGAGTTATGAGCTTTCTTATTTATATTATATCTTTAAAACTTCTCTAGTTTATTTTATTGAGCTGATTGTTGTTTTCATGTGACTCTAATTAAGATGTATTTCCTAACTTAATGTATATTTTTGTTTCTCTTCTGTATTATATATAAAATGTTAAGGTGCCAGTCCTTGCATGAAGGTTTACTTGTGGTTCAGAAAAAATAAATTGGGCAGTGAAAAGGATAGTGTCTTCCTTTGTTTTACTTGCTTAGTCAGTGGGGTTTTTCCTCGTCATGACTTCTGTGGGTTCGCAGCTCTCAAAACAAGCACCAGTGTTCTCTAAGAAAGAAGTGGTATTTTGCCTGTTTTACTATATTTGTATCTTGTATGTTGAGATCTTTTTTTGAGAGAGAAACATTTGTTCGGTGAGTTCACATTTCTTGAAATATACATGATTCTTCAGACTGGAATCTCATGAAATAGGACACCCACTTGAAAACCAAAGACTTGGGGATAAAGTGATCAAATGATTAGCCAGGGGCTGATAGAAATTCTGGGAAGAATGACAGATTGTATATTAGGAAGAAATATGATCTCATATTCATTGAAGCTTTTTACAGCTAAAGATCTAAAAGAAATAATAGAAAATTACTGAAAGAGATGAATGTCTGAAACTTTAGAAATGCATGCGGTGTTGGATTCATTCAAGCGAGAAAGACTGATGGGCCGATAATAAGTTACATTGTGTAGGAAGTCTGCATTCCTTGTTTTCAAGGTATTTTTGTCCTTTTATTTTTTTCCCAGCAAGATAATTTAAGTAGCTCTAGGCCAGTTTCAGAAAATTTGGTTCATGAATTTCAGCATCACACCGTATGTGTATGATTCTTTGGAATAGATAAAGTATTCTAAACAGAGACTTCAGATCCTTGAGTGGAGGAAATTAAACCTTCCTTCTGTACCAAATTGATAGCAGTTTTCCTAAAGAGAGTATGAACGATATAGAAAACCTTTTCCCATGCAATCAATTGCAATACCCCATAAGTAAAGGAGAGTTTGGAGAAATGCCCTATCCTTCTGCTGATGGAAAAGCTGTACTTCAACAGCTGTACTACTGGGGAAAAAGAAATAGCCATAACTAGAAAATGTATATATGTCCATTCTCATTATAAAGAAGCCATTATTTAATTAACCGTCTAAATTTTACTTTGCCATAGTACATGTTATTTTACTAAAAAATATTGAGAGTGTATGTTTGTGCGTGGAAGCATTATTTATCTTCATATAAATTTACATGCAAACTAGTATGTATCCTTTTTTACTCCAGGTCAAGTGGTCCCACAGCACTGTAATATTTGTGCAGAAGTTCAGCTACTTTTAAATATGTTGATTGAGAAATACACATTCTTCATCTTAAACTATTTGAGCCTTTTGATAAATGTTCCCCCAGATTTCTGCCATTCAGACTTGGCATTCATTTGTGTTCTTAGTTTTTGTAGGTCCAAGGAGAAAGTGAAGTGTTTCCTGAAATATATAAAAGTAATAAAATTAACGTGCACACAGAGTATGCTCTTAATTCTTCATGGACATACTCTCGTTGGCTCTTTTTCAGTATGTACTTAATCTCTGGGGGAAGAGAGATTATTACTCTGTTAAACCGAAGTTCTGACTCCAACTCATCTGGGTTTCCGTATACATAAGCATTTTAGCTTAAACTCAAGTATTTACATATAAATGAATTCTCTCCTCTGTAGCCATAGTAAAACATTTCCCAGTATGTCATGGAAGGTTTATGGGATTTGTTTTTTAGGTTTGTTTTTTTATAGCTACATCAGAAATAAGATCATCACTAAAATACTGTAAAAGCTAGTTGTTTTTCTTCGATCCTCTCAGATAAAGTGTGAGAAATAATGCCAGCTTCAGGTTCTGATTGCATAGTGTGGATGAGCTCTGCTAATAAAATAGAATAAAAGTTTTAAGTTTTGTCTTTTTAATATGCTTAATGGTTTTCATCGAATTTTCTGTAATCTGTTTTAGAAGACAATTCAAAATGCAACTCATTCTGTGTTTTGTTTCTGTTTTATCATACATGTCTGTAGTGTGTGTGTGTGTGTGTGTGTGTGTGTGTGTGTGTGTGTGTGTGTTGGGGGAAGCTGAGAAAGGGCAGAAGAGGA